>JAVQKG010267508.1:0-22113 GCA_036025885.1 Hypseleotris bucephala
TGTCCACTATGTGACTAAACTTCCTCAATGGCTATAATTGTTGCCTTTATCTGTCCACTAATTACACTTTCTGTCTCAAAATGATCTAATTTGACATACTGCCCTTCCTCCATCTCAAAAACTTAATTACATTTTGTCATTAGTCTGCTCCACCCATTTCATTCCTTGCTTTTGTTTGCATTTTTTTTTTCCTCCAAAGCCCTTGTAGTTGCAATCTTGAATGTATTTCTTATCTGTACTGCACAAGTCTACAAATCTATCTAAATGCAAATGGTCCACCTATGTATTTGCCAGACCCCTAGGGTGATTGATCTAGGGCAAGATACCAAGTGCTAGTTCCATATGGTTATAAAGTCCTATACACTCTTGTAATTAACCTCTATGACATTAAACAATGACAAGAAACTGTTTTTCCCCTCTGATGATACAAGGTTAAAAGCATTGTTTGTGTTTTTTCTATTTAAGGAATATGAGGCGAGACATTTCAGTCAGCTTCAGCCATGCCACAGTTTTGAGGATCATTGAAGTTGTCATGTTGTAAATCTAAATGCCACGTCTTGAGTGTGTTAGACAGCTGACTGAGGCTAGGCGCTTTTGGGTCAATGCACTGTGGCACTTCTTTGTCCTAGTTGTCAGAAATGAGTGACATGTTGCAAAGTGATAAACTGCTTTTAATGTAGTGCTCAAGTGTTCATGAATGAGTAGACGTCAACATCACCAAGATTAGGCCAAAAACAAAGATTACAGAAAAACAACTTACGTCTCACTCTCGTCCCATGACAGGCATGTCTCATTCATGGTGTCCTGTCAAAAAAACAGAGGAACATGTTCAAAAATAGGGAAACATGTATGTTGGGACACTCTGAGCTTTCTATTTGAGTGTAAGATGCAACAGCTACCTCAGTCAGCCACATGCTCACAATTCTCACCCAACTCCCCCGTAATGCATGCATGTGGCTAAAAATGACAGAGATATATCAGCTGCATTGACTATTTCTTGCACGTTATCTCAACATCGACCACGGACCATTTACGGTGATCTCTGCAGGGTTTTTTTTGACTGCCACAAGTTAAAGTCACAGCAAAATGTCAGGCAAATGTCAAGATGGCCCTGTGCTGAGCAAACGCCCAGAGGGAGGTGTATGCCTGAGAGTTTCATAGGAGCTCTATTAGATTGTGTAAGCATTAGAAGAACATTATATGGAGGGGACTTACATTGTGGAGGTGCGGGAACTCGATCTCAACAGGAGAAGAGAGCAGAGTAGGAGTGGGGCTGACGATCACTGTCACTACCTTAGAGTTGAACATGGTAGCATTGCTGTAAAGGGAAGAAATATAGAGTTAATGTATGAAGATGGTCAAGAATTTGTTGTATAACTGCAGCATTTTCTTGTGTCAAGCAAAAGGTGATGCAACATGAAGTAGAGTGGCATTTCAACTAGAGGCGCCATCTTGTGTTCAGATTGAGGAATGATAGATTTACAAATGAAAAAATTGCATTACCTTTGGAAGGACAGGATGGATGCAAGGTTTTTGTAGAGGACAATGCCAGTCACAAATGCATCATTGCCATCTAGGGGAAACAAATCAGACAATCAGTTTTAAATCTATTTTGTGTGTTTGTACTATGGCTGTAATTTTTATTATCTGCATTATATCTATATTTGTTACAAACGTCTTACCAGCTTGCTCAATGGACAAGGCATCCCGGGACACTGTAATCTTCTCCTCAGAGCTTCTGACCCAGTCCAACATGCCTCTCCACCCCTTCACGGGAAGAGTGAAGTTGGAGTTTGTTGTAGTGGGGCGCTTGTGAATGCTCATCACTGCAAAATATAAATAATAAAATGGAATTAGCACTGTCCAACTGGAGTGGGCTGGGTGAGCAAGAAGCCCAACACATGCGTCATGGATCTCTGACCAGAATAGTGTTTTTTTTTTTTTTACAACTAAATTCAGTGAGAATAGCACCAATAGTGAGCCATAACAAGTGAGTCAGACTGCGAAGTTACAGTTTCTACAGTAACTGACAGCTTGATAAGTTTGTATAAAGGACACCAATGTGCTGTGCCAAAAACAATACGACCAGATGCCCATCACTTGAAGCAGGGCAGGAGGAATATGTGCTGTCAGAGCCTTAACTGATGAACTGCGCAGCCTGTAGGACGCGCACTCGCAGGTAAAATTGAGATTGATGCACTACTCTCTGCCCGAAAGAGGAAGCAGAGAGCAGGTGGCAGGGGGGAAATAAAGCACTCACCTAAATTCTCAGTGACTTCATAAATGTCCTGGAAGCCGCTCATTTGCATACCGATCATGTTCACAAAATCTTCGACAAGGCGCAGGAACTCTTTGATGCTGGCACCCATCTGGATAATGCAACAAGATGGAGTGGTTAGACAGTGAATGAGCCAATGGGGTACAATTATTTTCAACAAGTAGTTTAATTGCATAGTTATTATTTGCACAGATTTCTATGTTTTTTGTTTTCTCTTTGTTCACTGAGTTTGTACCTAACTGTGAAAACGGAAGAAAAAAAAAAAGAAACCTTGATAGAAAAGTAGTTCTTGCTGCTGCTATGCAACTGCAGAACTTCCTTAAGGCCATAAATGGACAGGCTGATTCATACTAGCTTTTTTTTGTTCCTCTCACTTGGTGAAAGGAGGGAGGGCCTGTCTGACTTGCGTGGCTCTGACGCAGAACTGCAGCGATGTGGGGGCTAGGTGTGTACTTGTACGCATTGTGCTGTCTCTCCAGCCCTTTTTACAAATGCAGTTATCGATATGTAGGATGGTACACACACAGACTCACAGATTGCAGAGTGGGTGTAGTGCTTTTCCCTGATTCACTCGCTCTTTCTCTGTCACCTTGAAGTGTTTTCTTTGGTTGCAGTGGACGTAGATATTCACCATCATATTGCGCACAAATGTGGGTTTACAATGCTTCCCCTAAATGTATTTGATTATGAATTATATGTAGTGAATAGTTGTGGCCCTTCATTTTTAGCTAGAAGGAGCTTGCAACAGGTGTCAGGCCAAAGCAAATTATTAAAGTCAAACTTATAATTTTAACAAAAGTTTTGACTCCCCAATTCTTTCAAAGTTTGCAACAGGTGACAAGCCATTTCTATCACTTAAGCTTTTGCTCTATTTATATACTTATTTTAATCACTAATATAGCCCAAAAAGCCAATTCTCAGACAGTCTTTCTCACTCTCTCTATGCAGTCCCATCTTATGGGATGTCAAACCTATTTTTTCCCTTGCTCACATTCACCACAAATACAGACACTCTCTTGTCACTTACCAGCTGTGCCTCTTCCCATTTGTCACGGTGCTCCTCCTTCAGTAAGTTACTGATGGTCTGGACATAATTCTGTGGGTCATTAAACAGAAAGGTGTGAGAAAAACCCTAATAATTTAGACTATTTTTTAAAAGTTAACAATAGTGACATTATAATTGTTTGTACCTCTACATCAGCATTGCTAAGCCTCAGTCTGGTAGCTTTGTACACTTCAGTTGTGTTTTTAAGGATCTCCATGACAGCCAACAGGTCCCCACTGTACTTGGCGCCTTCATCTGAGGAAAACCTGAGTCGCGAAATCACCTCTGCGATCCCATCCACACTTTGCCCCATCTGCGCTTTGGCATTGTAGTCACGGGACTGTTGTGGTAAAACAGTTTAAAAGGTTAGTGTGAGGCACAGAATGTTTGTGATTTAAGTGAAATTCAGAAATTAGCATTGAAAGAACACAGCATTTCAAATTTTGTTGTTGCTTACCAGAGTCTGAATGTTCTCGTAATTTTTGGAAACGCATTTGATGTGAGTCGGGTTTTCCCATGAGGCAAGACCGACAGCATCCAAGGTACAGCGACGCAGGATGAGACCTGGGAGGGGAACAAACAGAATAATTAGGCATAATGAGCAATTTACAAGTCAAATTGGATGTTGTTGTTTTGCCTGAAATTTGATATTTACCGGAGGCATCAGATGGGCAGGGGATGGCAGCCATGTCACCAGCAGGGGTCTTCTTCCACACAACCTCGCCTGTGTTTTGCTCAGGGCAGATCTCATGGGGCTCTAAAGCACATAATGAATTAATATGAGAACTTTGTATTTTATGAAGATGATTGTATCGTTGTATAAATTTAACTAACCAGGGCATCTCTTCTCATTGCACCTCTTCTGTTCTCTGTTATCACCATTGCAAGGCTCACCACTATAGAAAGGGCCCTCACAAATCCTCTGTCTTTGCTGGACACCCCCACCGCATGTCTTACTGCAGCTGCCCCAGGTGGTCCATGCATGCCAGCGTCCATCAACTAAAATCACATAAATCACAATGAACTCAGATCTTTTTTTACCAGCTAAACATTCAATACTGTTTAGTTTTGAGGTATAATTTTTCTTTTTACCAGGGCACTCTTTCAGGAAGCAGTTGTCAGTTTCCTTCCAGCTGCCGTGACACTCAGAGCCTCCATAGGATGGCCCATTGCACTCCCTTGTTCTCTGTCGAGTCCCATTTGAGCAAGTAGCAGAGCAGACAGTCCATGCGGACCACTCATTCCAGTGTCCGTCCACTAGAGGGAGGTAGAGCAGCGCATAAAGCAGTTAGGACAAGACTTAACTGGAAGGATGCAGACATCAAAGCAGACCAACTGGAGAGATAAACCCTTTCATGTGACCTGCTTAGTCTGAGTCAGAAAGTAGTTGGACTTGAATTTGTTTAGCTAACGTTTCATATAAAAATTGGTACTTCGAATTTTCAGAAATAGTTTTTTCACTTCTTGAACAGTACTTTTTTGCCATTCTCAATTGGAAAAAGTTAGATCGCAATACAAAAGGTAATTGATGAGGAAAGAGTACCTGAAGTGGAGAGATGTAAATGGTAAAATTGAAGTTGAAAAATTATCTTAGTAAAGTTGTGGGAGGCAAATAACTGATATATTGAATGACCCTAAGCTATGTGAGTCACCATTGGTTATAATAATGCTACTGACTAACGCTCTTTATTCTGTGGATGACTCAGATAATGTTACACTGCTGCTGTACTTCCTGTCTCTGAGCCATAATACCATTCAGATAGTCTGTAATTACTGCTTCAGGTCAAAAACATATTAAATTACTTACGGACAAAAGAAATAACATGGGTGTCCCCTTTTAAACAGAAATTATTATTATTTACCTGGGCAAACAGCGATGTTGCAAAATTTGGTTTGTCTGCTATGGCCCCTGCATGGCTCTCCTCCATTTTCGGGCTGCTTGCATGTACGCAGACGGTCACGGAAACCACGTCCACAGGTGGAGGAACACAGGCTCCAGGGGGCCCACTCATCCCAGGCACCATCAACTAATGAAGAGATAAGAGACTTCATAAAGTGTCCACTAGATGGGGCAGTCAGCATGATGTATGATCTCAATTTCACTGAAAGCACATGCTCTTCAGTCAGAACTAATGATCATGCTATACTTCTTGTGACAGTAAAATGAAATGATTCTACAAATTTTGTGTGCATATTTTGACACTCACCAGGGCAGACAGCTGAGTTGTTGCATGGTCTGTTTTCACGCAGGGGTCCGACACACTGTGTAGTAAAGGTGGATGTAGCACAGATGCGAGTACGACCCTGCCATCCCTCCCCGCATGTCACTGAGCAAGAACTCCAGGGAGACCACTCATCTGCTTTAGCATCTAGAGACAGATCAATGCTAATTAGAGGGTCATTATAACAACATGACAGCCGATGTAAAATGATTTGAGGTGAGTTTGCAAATGCTGTTTTTGCATTTCTCTCACCAGTTTGGGTTGCAACAAGTCCCTGGTTTGTGTCATCTCTCCTCAAACCGACGATAGCTCTCAAGCCTGAGCTCTTGCTGCGTTCTTTGCCTATGGAAAATGTGAAAATTGGATGATGATTAGACTGATAAAGTGCACCTGGATTGGAGTGCTTCCAAATTAAACTCTAAAGACTAAATAACAGGTGTTCTTACCAATGCAGGCCTGGGGGTTGCAAGCACGTCCCTCTTCCACTGTTCCCTCACACGCTGCTTCATTGGGCTGGCATGAGCGGCTACGCACCTGCACACCACCACCACACTCCTGGCTGCACACCGACCAGCGTCCCCATGTGGCCCAACCCTCTGTAGGACAAACAAAGAAGAACATAGGAGTTATACAAGTCCACAAGCCAAAAAATTAAAGACCACTCCTATGAACTTAGTAGTACTATTTGAACACTTTAACGCAAAGTTGTATAAATGGTAACAGGTGGGTTGCCATGGCCACCGCAAGCACCAAGCTTCGATTTCCGTTGCCAGTTGACTGTGAGGCCTTTGTGCTGCATTTTCAAACACACAAACATGCCCTGTCTATCTCTCGCCTTAAAGCCCCACACACCCTTTTGTCGGGCATTAAGCTCACATGCTGTCCCTGTAAGACTAAATGGATGTCTACCCAATGAGTGTGCAGTTTAGGCAGCCTTACCACTTAAGCTGCAAGGTGCACAGCAAATTTCTTTAACAGCTTAAATTTATTTTTCATTACTTTGAGGGAGCGAAGTGCACAGACTCCCCCTTAAGATTCTGTCTTTGTGAGCATGGATCATTAACCTCAAATCCCCCTAAGGCACAAACTAAGTGTATAGAGAAAGGGAGATTGCCTGCAGTTCTCTGAGTTTAGCTAGACAAGCCCCCATAGGAACTTCTAGTCTTGCACTTTTATTACAAAACAGCAAGACAAACTTGTTTGATGCTTTTGCTGCATTAAAGGAAACTATCTTGTTCTTTTATTTGTTTAAAAAGTACTTACTGATAATCTCAGCATCACGGCCGTTGTCTTTAGGAGCAGGAAGGCACTTCTCAACCAGGACTCCACCTCTGTAGCAGCTTCCTGGCTTCCTCTTGGGGGTCTCCCAGCACTGGCAAGGTGTGTTCATGATGCCACAGGGGTAGTCGTGGGTGCTGCTGTTAAGGCACTTCTCCAACCACTGGCACAACATCTGGCAAGCGGGCATGCTAGGGTTCCTCTTTCCTACGACCAGAAACTCTGCCTTGAACTCACTGACGTCCTCCACAACTTCAAGGGCATTGGTTGGTGCCACTTTGCGCATCTGCAGGAACTGTTTGCTGGATTCCAGGTAGGTGACAGTGGTGGATGCGTCGCACAGCCTAACAACCTCATCAAAGCTCTCCATGCCCAGGTAGGTGCGGGAGGTCTCGATAAAGGAGTCAAACTGGAAAGTGCGGATCTGGCGGGGCACACAGGTGACGGTAGGCTTGGTGATCTTCATGTAGACGTTGTAGCGGCGAGGGTCAGGGTTTTGGAGGGTCCAGGAGCAGGGGGATGAAGGCAGAGTAGTTGTGGAGGAGAATACACCAAAAAACCTGCTCTGTTCCAGTGTGGCACAGGTAGGAGAGGCCGGGCCCGAGGGAGTACAGGAGGTTAAACCGATGAACACCAGGACGAGGGCCACAGACAGGCCGAATACAGCTGACCGCTCCATTAGGTCGGCTTTAATAACCAATACTTTAAAACTTCTTAAAACTTCTTTGTTGCAAGTTACTGCACTCCTTTGAGATCTTTTGACTTTTCTCAAGCTCTGTGTTCAGTTGTCAATCGTTTAAATCAGACTGACATCTTTGAATTTGAGCTGTAGAGAAACAGGGAAAAAAAAAAAAAGATGATTCACATGTTACAAATGTTCTGCATCAAAGATCCACACACATGCCAGTGTGAAGGATGAGAGGTTCTCTCACATTATTCATATGGTGAATTTTAATTGGATCTATTGTACCATGGTTTTAAACATAAGAGATTTGCCTATGATCAGTATCATAGTGGTTCAGGGCGTACTCACTGATCTAAAATGGCCAGTCTTTGGGACATAATTGCACTTGCGCTGCAATTACAGTCCTTCACACTAGGTTGGTATCTCCGAGCTCTTGCTCTTTCCTCCCACACACTGAACAGGAACGCGTTCATGTGCGTCAATCTGACGTCTGCAGCACCATCGCCACTAGCAACCATGGACGCTTATTTATCCTGTTATTTGTAAAAAGCACTCCCTCCTCTGTTTAGAAATAAACACCAAGCTGTGTTCCTGAAAAACTGTGATTATACTCTCCGCTGTGGCATTTAACAAGTGTTTTTGGACACTTCTTTCTAATGCATATTAGATCATACAGATATACATGATGCATCTTACAGCAGGTGCATGCATTTTTTGCATTATGCAAAAGTCTTGCATGCATTATGCTTCTAAGTCTATGTTAATCAAGTTGCACATTGGATTTATGCAGTCTTCACAAAACACAGAGTCAAGTGTCTCAGGTCTGGCTTAAAAAGCCAATACCAAAATCAAACATTTTTACCAGACAGAGACCATGTTATTTGGTGCAGTCCTCTGTGTAAAACATGATTCAGTGTTGCTCAGCAACAACTATAACTCATGTTCAGAGTTTCGTTATGTTAATGTAGTGCAGAAATCAAGGACAATGATGTAGTGTGTAACCGGAAGGCGCTGGATGCCTGTACATGTTGTGAATTAGACACAAAGAAAGGGACAGTGCGGTGCTGTAGAACTGTACCAATTGGAGCCTAAAGAGACACGCAGTTGGTGAAGCACCTGCACTTTTCAGTCAGAGAATTCATAATTACCACATCTCTTTCACATCGCCCTCCCTGCCTGCTGTCTGTCTCCCAGCCCCTCCCGTCCAGAAACCCATGAAGACCTCTACTTTGTTGAGGTGCTCAGCCCCCCCGCCCCTCTCCGACCGGAAGCTCCATGAATGGGCACTTGATGAGGCACACAGTGAACAGAGCGCTACAGCTGTTGTGAGACAAGTCCACTTTTCTGCACTTTTTTCTCCCTCACTTTTTTGACCTTTACCTTTTCTTTCTTATTCTACCCATTTTCTCACATAATCACCAACAAGATGTCTGTTAATTCAGCAGCACTAAAGAGCAGCCGGCTTGTTGTTATGGAGACGGGGTTTATTTTTTGCAGATCAGTGTGAAAAACAGTTTGGATCTGCAAAATAAGAACTGGCGTCATGCTCCCTGCACATGCTGCCATGTGCAACCCTAATGTGCCCTGGATTGTCTCAAATATAGAACACTAATTTCAGGTTGTCAAAAAGCAAATTACAATATGAAGCAGAAATATAACTTTGTAAGTAAGTCATGAGCATAAGCTTAAAATAGTTAGTCATGATGGAAAGTGCTGCAAAGGATAGTCAGTTTTAAATCTACTTCTATATTAAATGCATTCTCTACCAGTGCTTTTCTCTGTCATGGTCAGGGAAAGATTGGTTTATGATTGCACAGTGTGACCTCTTTTTGCAGCACTTTCTTTTGCAAACTCAAGGAAAATCATTGCAGCTCATTTATAATCCTCAAATTGCTTACACGTTACTACTGTATCCCGGGTGGACAATTGCTCACATGTGGCAAAAAACTGGACCAATTTGTTTGCAGCTTTTTGACAAATGCACGTGACATCAAAATATGTCAGATGGTGAACACAGCAAACAGTGAAATATGCTTAAGACAGCAACATGCAGCTGATGAGACCAAGATATTCAATAAGTATTCAGAGTAAGGGAATTGTCAGCAGCATGAACTAATGTGTAAATGTATTGATATCCTTATCCTAAAATGATGTCTGCTGTCTTTGAATTACTTAGGCTATATGGTGTTCTGGTATTTCGAATGATGAAAGGTTTAAATATGACTGGACATAAAAGAAAGATGTGTAGAAAGTGAAGAAAATGTGAAGAAAACTATACAAAATGTGATAGGATATAACATCTTTTCTTTGTGAATTGGTATTAAATGGTGAGAGTGCAAGCCGGGCAGTACAGTTCTCGTTCGTTGTAACTTGTTGTTGAAGACATCTAACTTTGCAATGTTCAAACACTTAAGTTGAAGGAGGGTTTTAAGTGGTCGTTTCTGCCGGAGTGACAAACAGTAAGAATGCATGACAACTTTTGAAGTACAAGTCAGAGGACGAACAAACCGCAGAAAAAACATTGCTCCAACAAGTTCAGCAAAGTTTGAAAGAGTTTCAGCACCGTGGACAGCGACAGTCAGCATCAGCACCAAACAGCATATAATACTAAAGGAAGCACATGTAAGAAAGCAGCTGAATTACAATTAAAAGTAATAAAAAAAAAATCCTTGTTCTTACCTTGCAAAGTATTTTTGAAGTCTCGTCGTCAGTGGCTCTCTATCCGCACAGGGTTAGCAGCGACTGGTAAAAAACTCAAAAAACTCTGGACTTGAAGTCTTCAGATCTTCTTTCGGTGGGCAGTGGAAGATGTCTGGCCAAAAAGAAGAACTTTTCGCGGCGGAAAAGTCTTACTCTGCGCCAGGCAGATCCAAGCCCCGACCCAAAACAAAGTTATATTCAGGGTCGAATCCCAAGTTTCAGTGCAGTCCACTCTCACAAGCAAAGAAATAATATAGTGACTCTTACCAAACTCCAAAGAGTTTACTACCAACTGTGTTTAGCTGCTATATCCGGAGGAATATAGCGTAGTATCGAATTGGCTTGTTTCTGGAGCTCCAAACTAGCAGACAGTCCGTAAAAGCGAATGAAAATCAAATGGTATTATCGGCTGCTTCGTCTTTCTAAAAGCTCCAAGGTAAAAATGTTGGTACTTCTACTCCCGGCTTCGGAGTCTTCTTGCTTGTGGTCTTTGCACTGCAAGTGGGTCCAGTCTGAGTGAAGCTCGTGGCCTGCTCGTGGAGGTATATATACAACCCCGCCCCCCCCAAGTCGAAGTCAGTGCGTGGATGGCGTACCGAGTGAATGAGACAGCAAGTAAGACACGGGTGCGGGAGGGGCCACGGGGAGCGCAGTTAGGCTGTACGGGAGTAGGCGAAGTGTGAGAGCGCTTGTGTCAGAGTCTGCGAGCGGGGAGGAGGGTGTTTTTGAGTTAGGGAGGGCTAGTGTGTGTACAGGGAGGGACCAGAGAGGCAAAAGCATTGTGAACAGCAAACTACGCAGATATCAACGCCAGAGCTAAAGGCACCGGAAAGAGGATCAGCGGACCCATTTGTGTGTACGTTGCTCGGGCGGCTGGACGCGCAATGAAGAGCTCTATTGTTCTCGCTGGTAGAGAGACGTATGATATGACTTGTACAGAGCTTTAGGTAGATCAAAAGGACAAAAGATGACATAAGGATACAGTAGAACAGGAGTGCCATACCCATGTATTGTAGAAGCACGTGTTTGCTGAATTGCAGTGATGGCTTTGCAAATACTATGCTGTTTTACTACAGGAAGAATGAATCAACATGCAAAAGTTACATTATGCAGACTAATCTTACAATAGTTCATTACCCATGATTTAGAACATCTGTGCTAAAAATGTTGAATATACTAATAATAGTGTAGTATAGGCATTTCAAGTTATAAGTTTAGGGGTCATGAACGGCCATGTGTCAGAAAAATGAGGAATCGGTAATAAACAAGAGCTTTATTTAAATTCTCTACAACTTCAATATCGAGATGTCATGTGTGAGGCAACAATAATAGAAAAACTTTAAGAAAAGTCAAATTACTAATTAAAACTGCATTGATGTCTTATTGTCTCTTCAGCATGTGAGACCCATTTACTGTAAAAATAATTATAATGACAGATAATCAGTCCAGGAGGTGGCTATTCAAATATTAATATTGTACTAATAATAAAAGTCAGTACTGCAATAGATGACAGAACATTAAAAGGTTAAACTGTTGATTAATTTTGCATGTGGAACAACATTACGACATAAAAGGGTAGTTGAGCAGCAGGTGAGAAGTGGTTTCCTCACTGTCACGTTTGGTGTTGTGTAAATCTTGTGTGCAGTGGAGCTGTTGGAGAGTCTTTTCCGGCCCCTGTCACTGTACGCAGAGTGATGGCCTCACCAATAGCCAATGAAAAGTGGAGGTGCGCCGTGGACCCAAACGTTGATATGCAGCGCTAAAACATACACTCTCATAGACACAAATGCTATCTGCACACAGGAATCGCCCTCCCCTATCGGTGATTCTCTCCTTCAGATATGTGGTGGGTGGATCTGGGTGCTTCTCGAAGTGTGAAAGGGATAACCTGACGTGGGTGTCTGCCTGTTGCTGCATGTTCACTTGGCTTGGTTTTCTTTGCAGGCAGCTCTATCACAGAAGGGAAGGAGGCAAATATCTGAATAATAAATAAGCAAAACAGCATGAGTCAGGCAGAAGAGGATGATTTCAAGTGATGTCCATTCTCTAAAATTGTTAATGTTGCTCTACACATGACAACAGAGCGCAGTGGGAGTTGGGGAGTCATCCTGCTTTATGGGCCAATTTCTACTTGGAGGCGATGGGAATTTTTAGATCCCACGAATTCTTGTGAGAGGAAAATGACTAGTTGGCCCAGCATCAGTAGTAATTTCCTTCTTTGTTAATTACCTCGGCAGGAGCCATTAAAGTTGTACTGTAAGCTATTACATTTCTCTGGGTCCACCTTGACCTTATAAGCCCCATTGAATGACTAATTTTAATTATTTGTAATATTACCCAGGAAAGTTGTGTACTATTTTAAGCTAATTTTGTCCATGATTTCATATTGCATCATGACTGTCTGCCAAATGCTTCCTGTTCTAACCCAGATAATCAATTTGTAATCCCAACTATGCGTAATTTGAAGAAAACAATTATTCACAAATGTCATAAAACAATATTTTATTTATAGTAGAGCACCATTCTAGACTCATAGTATAATCAAAACATTTTCTCACCATTTTTGTTGCCTTGCCCCATGTTGCTGTCATCAATTAAAAAAAATATATTTTTATGGAAAATGAAAAATATTATAATTAAAATACAGAATACAGAATTTGTTGGTTTGTATTCACAGGGTCAAAACTGCTGATAGGAAAAAACACTTTTTTCCTTGGACTACAGTAAAAGTAATCCAACTATCCGCTACAATGAACTTATCAACTCAAACGTGACGTTTCTGCCACATGAGTAACTTTGTTGTTGTATCTTCGCACATGTACCTTCCTCCTGCTGAGTCAATGAGTCACTAAACTTATATACAGTTTTTCACATGGGCATCCTGCGCATTTCCACACAATACCAAGTCTTTTCTCACACCAGCATGCCATCTGAACCAATTGAAAGTGTCTATATAAATTCCCAGGGCAGCGTGTACCTGTTGTGAACCCACAGTAATTGTCACTTTGATATTAGTCATAAATAAAGAGTCACTGTGTCTTTGTCAAGTGCTGGCTCATACATTATTGAGTTTAGAGAATAGTCAATAAAACAGCAGTGTCAAATACAACAGTCATACTTTGTAGATAAGCACAATAGCAAGGGGCAAAGATATTAGTTTGAATATAAATAAATACATCCCTTGTGTGTTATCACCAACAATATAGACTAGTATAATAGCAATTGGACTAAATAGTTTTTGGGTCTAAAAAGGTGCAAGGGTCAGTGTGTCAAATGATAACCTAAAAAGAATAGATATTGCCATGAAACCACATTCTATTTACAATAGAAAAAAAAGACATATTAGGCTTTGAAAAAAGCCGCTGTCACAAACAATTTGACAAAACTATATTGTTTCTAATTGCACGATGATGATGATGATGACAGCAACACTCTTAAAGAAGTTGGGCAGTAGCAACAAAAGACTGGAAAAGTAAATGTTATATAGACAAACAAGCTAATATGTTGTTTGGTGCTAGGAAAATAAATAGATTCATATCAATTAGCAAATATTCACAATTTAAATATTCCCTTTTAGTTTATACTGTGTCTGACATTTTAACACAGTGCAACAGTAGCCTTTGTACAAACAGTATGTAGGATATTCAGTTCCCACAGTGCTTTTAACACAACAGAGTTTTAACATTCATCTCATGTACTACTGTCAAATCAACAAGCATTGAGTGTGAAGCCTGACCCCTACCTTTCATTATATTAGCATGTATAATGTGTCATAGGCACATTGCACCAGGAGAAATAATAAATGTAATTAGGAAGTGTTGATTAGCTAACACTGGACAAACACCAAAAAGCCCCTGGAGGAAGCTTTGCCAAGGACTGTAGACCAAGTCAGGTTTTCTGCCAGCACATGCATTATAGTGGCCTGGTGAATTTGTAATTATTGTCTACCTGCTACACAATTGTCACTAAAAACACCTTTCATTAATTTTGGTTGTTATTTAGAAGTTGCTTAGTCTTGAAGCAAATACTGTATTTGACCCTGAGGTGGAATGCACTAAATTACAGGGCTCACACATAGGGACAGGCACAATCTTCAATTGAACTATTTGCTTGTCTTTGAATAGTTGTAAAGTTCTGTGATGTGTGGTATTGAATTTGGAAGGTGAAGTCGCAGACCTACCTTGAAAAGTCATTGCAAATGTTCAAGCAATGCTATTGTCTCCCACAAACACAAAGAAGACATTCTAGAGAGAACAACTTGAACAATTTTGAAAAAAAAAAAAAAAAGACTCCATTCTGCACATTGTGATCCTTGAGCCTGCATTCCAAGCCTGGATAAATGAAGGTGATTGTATCAGGGAGGGCCTCTGGTGAAATACCTATGTGATATTAATACATACATAAGTAAGGGGGTCCTTAAATGTGTGGTCAAATGTGTAGTAACTTTAGTAAAAATCTTGTCTTTCAGTAAAAGACAAAATGTTTTATCGGACCCTTTTATGAAACGTACACACTACACATTAAATGTAATGAATACATTTGTAGGCCATTTTGTGTCTACCCCCCACTGAATCTGCGAAATCTGAGTGTGTTTTATTTAATTAGAAGATACAAAACAGTTTGTGGATGTATTAGATACAGTCTCCCACTAAAAGTCAACTCTCTTGATCTAAATGCCTTTCAGTTTTTTTTAACAGAGGCGGCGTGGGCGGGTACAGTTATATAAACAATGGCCTTATATGTATTTCACTCTTCAACAAAAACAGGTCTGGGAATAAGTTTAGTAGGAATCACCGGTGCTCCTCTGCATTTGACATCCTCCGCACTACAACCTCACAGGAGTCAGGACAGCCCTACATTCAAACAGGTATTAGAGAGGCGGGTATAAACTGAGCTCTTACCGGAGCCCAGGAAATGTAGTATCTCTTTGTACTTTAGTAAGGCAAATCTAGACTAGGCCAAATCACAGGAAGTAGTTTTCACTGTGGGGCATGCGAACGTTTTTTATTGTAGGAACTGCATTTGCTACACACAATCACAAACATTATCTTTCATTTTGTGCCTTACCCATTACAACATTTTGGATTTTTGAGTTTCACACAATGGTGCTATCATGTAAGGCGGACCCTAGAGGGTGCTGTTCTGCATTTATGTACTGTATGAGAGGATTTTGTGACAGAAAAAAAAGACGATTAGATGCAAGCCAAAACAAATGCAATAACTTGAATAACTTCAAAGATGTCTGAAGGAAAAACACCTTGTTACATGTCAAGTGAGCCATATTGTCTTAAAGTCAGTTTAGTGATGATTGAGAAGATGTGACAGAATTTTGTATGTGCAGGCGTCACGTGTTAAAGTGCTCTCACTTGTAGTAGTTGTACTTTTGTGGGATCTTTTTGAAGTGTGTTGGAGAGGATGGGGCTGCAGTTTTTGAGCAGATAATTGGTTTTCATTAGACGTCATTGCAAAACATGGACGCAGTTTTTAAAGTGTCACAATATTTAGTTTTTTATGCAATAAATGTGAAATTGAAGGAGTTCTAATAAATATGTTAGTGTTACAAAAAGCATAATAAAACACCTGAATAAAGTTAAACAAAATGCCATATTATTATTATTATTATTATTATGTTTGAATAATTAGGCAGAATTCATAGCATTTGACACCTCTACTCGGGAGAGGTGAACTTTGACAAACCACTGTGCGGTATTTCATTTTATTTTGTTTTTGCTTACACGTGAAGGACATTTTGATGGTGCACTCGGCACCTCACAGAGACAGGAAATTGCAGCAAAACAAGCTGAAAGTGTTTATCCAAAGCTTAAAACTTGGCAAGCTGACACGGGACTGGGTTTGCCTGTTTGAAAATCCTTCAAATTATGCAAAACATGACTCACTACAGAACTACCAAACTCCATGACAGTTTGTTCAAATTGTTTACATATGCAAACTGTGTATTATAGGTTGATTAGTTTTTTTCATATAAAATTGCTTGCTGTAAATCTCCGGTTCTTCTGATACTTAGTATAAAAAGCAATCATTCAAAAGGCCACTGGATCAAGTACCAGGTCTCAACTGTAACCATGTAAACTATGATTAATTAGCTGCCTTTAATTAATTAGTTTGATGAACTCCTTGCACTGAACGTACTTGACCATTTTCCCCATAAGACTCATATGAATGCATATTGAGGTATTATCAGTCTTTGCAGAGCTCTTCACAGTAAAGAGCAAAAGTAGGGCAGACAAAGCCCAGTGAAAGGGGACTGTCTATTTCATTGACCTGTCTGTGTTTAAATGACTCTATCACAGCCGCTGAGGTGCACTCAGCACACAGAGAAGTCCCTGTGCTGTTGCCTGTAATCTGCAGAATACATAACGCACCACACTGGTTGCCCATTATAAAACACACTGGGCCATTCGAGAAAGATGGAGATTGATCACAACTTGAAGCTGCTACAATTCAATAATACTCAGCAGCATTTTGACGATAAAGATCCATTTTTCTAGAGTCTTCTTAGAAAGGTTATTGGCAAACCAAATAAAGGTCCTCCAGGCATTAGAAAGTGTTTAGTAGTAGGAAGTCTGCACAATAATAAACTTAAATGTTCAATAGAACAGTGGTGGAGTGAGTGGAATTAGCATGTTCTCCTTGTGTTACAGTGAGTTCTCTCTCCGGATGTTGATCATTTCAGCACACATTCATATTGCATGCTTATTTAAAATTGTGCAGAATCAAACCTACTGTAGTAGGAACATGTTTAACCTGAGAACAAATTGTATTGGGACTTCTAGATATTTGAGTCTAACTGACCTTACTTTAGAATAAATTCCAAAAAACGTTTATAAAAAATCCCACTTAAGTCTATGAGAAACGGTTGTGTTTTGTGAAAGATATAGATTCCATTAAGTTACAAGAATGATGTGCACAAATAAACCAGCTGTGTCCTTGGATTGTCTGGTTTTAAAGTCCCCAGAACTCTGTTCACAAAGTGGGGACAGACAGGCGGAACATTCCCTTAAGTTGTAATAATTGCACTTAGCTGTAAATACAGTGATGCGAGCAAAAATCTGAAATTTAGTTTTGCAGCTGTAGCCACAGAGTTGACAGTTTCTCAGTTTGTATGGCATAAAGTAAATAACTAGTCCATAGTGTATATTTAAAGTTTTATGCAATTATCAGTTACTAAAGACAATATTTGCTTCATGTATGTGATATTTGCCTGTAGACAAATATTTTGGGGATTTTGCAGTGTATCATAAGTTCAGCTGTTTGGAGATTTTGCAATGACAGATCTACTGCCTGGATGTGCATATTAAATAGGTTTGAGATAAGACAAATATCTGCAAAAACTCTGAAATGCCAGTTTCGTTTATTTCTACTGATCTTGTCTATAGCCTAAATGTTCTTTCGTGTGGGTTTCTCTGGGAGCGATGTCTTAGCAACTGTTTTGGTGAAAGTGAGAAACTAAATACATAACAACTTAGTGGGCGCCTGAAAACCCACGATCCGCCAACTTACAGCTTTTTATGTGTTTGTGCCAGACCTGAGTTCAACATTTGAAACAATGATTAGAGTTCGATCTCCGTGACTCCATCTTGACTGTGTTAAAAAACATGTGGTAGTGGATTAGGACGGGCTGGCCTGTTTCTTGAACCACATAATAGCTCTTTTGAAACAGGTCAAAAGGGGCACAACGTGAGGAGAGGTCATCCAATTATTTCAATATTTCAGACAAATAATTTTGACCACACAAGGCATTACGCAGGTTGTAAGTCCATGTATTTTAGTCGACAAAGGTGTATTTTATTTGGAAAAAATGACAATTTCTAATAACTACAGGAAAAATATCTCTCCAAAATAATATGGCACCTACTTATGTTTTTTTAGCCCTTGTCTCCTGGGCTCTATGTGTCTTGGGCCTGGCTGACAGAGGAACAAGCTGCTACTGACACTTGATTTTATAACACCCATGTATGAGGACAGGCTTACGTTACACTTCAGAGCTCAAAAACACTTCTTTCCCTGTGTCAAAAGCAGGGCTACCTTACCATTTTGCCAATTAAAAATGCTAACTAATACAGTAATATGATGAGCTTGATGCTGATTGTCTCTGTAATTAGATGTAGTCAGTGCTGAAAAATAGAATAAAATAATAATGTATTTCATTTACAGTATACCTCACATTTCAGGTAATCCAAACCCATTTCCACACAGCTCATTCATTGTACATTTATTCACAGTCTGGTGATGGTAACCTTCCTCTAACCACAGCTGCCCTGGAGCACACTTACATGGAGCCGTGGAGGTCATTCCATGCTCTTACCATCACGAAACAATCAGACTAGCACACATCCAATGTTAGTAAAATGTCTTGCCAAGGGACACAACAGCAATATGAATACAAGCAAAAACTCCATATGCTCCATTTTATTGTCTTCCATTGAGCTTTACAGGGATACTAACTATTGTTTGTCACAGGCTTTGTCACAGCTTTGAGGCTGTATTATGCAACCCTTTAATGATCACTTACCCATGCAAACCAGATTCAAGCCATAAGGTAAGAGCATTTAATTAACCCAATGAAAACAAACAGCCAGAAGGAGGATGCAACATTGACCAGTTTTAATGAAACATAATGCGACTCTAACTTCAATCAGAACAGCTGCAGAGCACTGGATCAACTTATTTCAAGTTAAATGCCTTTTCACTTTAGACCTACATTTAAATTTAAACAGTGACCCAGGTCAACTTGGATCTCAGCGCGCACTGTTACCCCTTATAATGAAGCAATCAAGCAGCAATACAACACAGCACTCAGAAAAGCCATTCAGGTTTGAAACTCCTTGACTGGTAGCAAGACGGCATACAGTATCCGCTATCTATAAGAGATCTGACACAGAATATTGCTGTCATCATTATTGATTTTATGTCATGTCAATACTTGTTCTGCTATGGACACCTACAGTCTTTTTTCTTGGGGAAAATAAACATCCCTTTACCCTGGCAATTTATGGCTCCAACGCTATTTCATTATTCTTTTTACGCAATTATGGCATTTCTTTTTTTCTTAAGGTCAGCTGGAAATACTTCAGGCTGAAATACATATTGAATGACCAATTTCCGGTACTTGGTTGGGTGTCGTTGTAACTTATGCATGTTTCATTTAACTCATTACTAGCTTCTCTTTCTATATATACTTGAAGCTATTTTAGTCATTTACATCACAGTTTGTCGCAAATCGACTCCCACCAACACGTAGCCTGGACTGAGCTGACAGAAATTTTTGGAACCAGTCTTTTGGAACCAATGCTACAGTGCAGATTTCCTTTTATAGCACTGTCTCAATTAATAATGTGCATGTTTTATGTTCTTTTCACATTTTAAGTGTAAACTATTTCCTCTTTAGCAAAAGATTATAAAACATTGACAAATTAAAATGAACAGTAATTGAAGAGCCCTCAGCTGATTAAATCATTCCTGTTTATCTCAATTATGCTGCTGTTCTGTTCAGAGAGCCCCTTAAACTAACTCTCAATTTGGAAATATTTGTTAAGAAGCATGTGTTCAAATAACCATTAAAAATTATTTCCACAAATTCTCAGTCATTATTTCAATATTCTTGAGAAAAACTACCTTGTTTTCCAGTTTTAATACTTCCTGATTGCATTACTGAGTGGAGTCTGCATTTCCTTGCTGTGTTACTGTGGGTTTTCTCTGTGTTAAACTACCATCCACTGCCCCAAAAATGGGTTTGGCTTTTTGTGAATAAATGAAAGTGAATTGTTGTCTGTCATTGAGTATCTTTGTGGGGCTTACTTAGCATTTGTGTAGCCCACCTGAGGCCCAAAGTTGCTTGGATAAAGTTGATAAGTTGATAAAAGTTTATAAACATTGAAGTAAATGCACACTAAATAATGCTCATTTTGTCCCCACAATATCCGGGCAATCTACAATCACTTAAAGATCTGCTTCAGCCCCAGCAGGACAGACATTGGGGTGTGAAGTCCCACTGTTATGATCAATGCTCAAATGGACTCATCTTCTGGCCATAAAACTCTGCTATTGTCACCAATCCCCATTTTATCTCCGCTGGATCCTTGCACCTCCGTACATGTGTGACTGAACAAATCGCTTTGATGATCAATACGGACAAAATGGAGGAAAAGCAGGCTTAAATACTACTACCGGTGTTTAAGCTATCCATTGATTTTGTGTAAAGCTATACCTCAAACTATACCAGATCTGAAAACTGTTCTGTTTAGCTGTGCATATGACAGCTGAATGTGTTTCTTATCTATTTTAACTATCCAGAGTTTCTTTTTATTTTTACTGATTGTTGTGTTTTTAATTGTATTATGTTCTTTAACTAGTCTTTTTTTTCTGTAAAGCATCTTGAATTGCCTTGTGTATGAATTGTGCTATACAAATAAACTTGCCTTGCCTTGCCTTGCCTGTACCCGGTGACTTGCTCCACAGAATACATTTCACGCCCAGATGGTAAAGCGACTGACAATTGCACTCAATTGTTGCTTGTCGCCCTGCCAAGTACACAACACTCTCCTTTTTAATCCAGTTGAGACTTCCCTGCTGTTCATCACATTTACAGTGCAAACAACAACATAAAAAAACAGGACACACCGCTCGGTCCTTAGTCATCCATGTGTTTCGTGAAAGCTTCATTAGGATTTGATGGGGGCAGGGGCAGGTGGTGGTGTGAATTTAATAAAACCAAGTGCTGTAGGCATGTATTAGTCAGAGGAGTTTTTTAGATTGACAGAGAGTGCTAAGTGCCATGAGGGAAGGCCTGGCTGGTGTATATCCATTAAGAGGTTGCCGGGGAGAGGCCAGAAACCGCTGCAGGAAAGACATAAATGGAGTTACCTGCAATAAGAGGCATCCTTCGAGAGGTGAGAGACAAGCTGCTCTTAGTCATTGATGCACTCTGAAAAAAAAGGGATTTGCTGTATGTGTGTAAGTGATGGGTGAGTTATTACAAAGTCAACATGAAAGATGAAGAATTGCAAGTTTGTGGTGGTTTATCCTTGGGGCGATCAGGGGGTAGTTGTCAGTGCTGATTGATGTGTGTTGTGCAAAAGATTCCACTAGTACCTGCTCAGCCCTACTCAACTCAGCTCTACTCTACCTGGTTTTGATGCTTTTCCACTAGAGAAGTGAAAGGTAAAAATGACCTTGACCTTCAGATGTATAGTTTGTGAACTTTGTACAAGTAGTAGCATAGTCCATAAGTTTCCTAAAATAAACATTGATAGAAAATAATAACTTTGACTTCTGGCCTTTACAGCAACATCAGATCAGAGTTTGAGGGTTACCACTTTGACCAGTAGCAGTTGGCCTGGCCTCTATATGGACTATAGACGATCTACTTTACGTTAGAGAACTAGCTTATTGGGCCAAATATAGAGATTTTTTCATTTAAAACACTTTTCTTATTTTAGGAAACTTACAGACTACACCTTTAATCAATCGGATCCATACCATAATATTACAGCATTCAAAAAAATTAAATGTAATGTACAGTACATTTAGGATACTTTGCACAACAGTTAAAGAGAATGGTCAAAAATGAAACTAACATTAGTTGCTAGTAATATGGGTAAAAATGTACTGATGCCAGAAAAGAATAGCCACCAAGGTCTGCTGACAACCATCAGAAAGAAGAAAGCTTTAAACCTTGAGGATGACCACAGCTGAGTTGGTTGATGAACACTGATATACTATAAAGGTACATGCGCTTACTCAAATCCATTAAGTTCATTTTTTAAACAATGAAGTATGATTTTGTCTTATTCAAAAACATTATGAATCTAATATTCTTTGGAACACTTTTCATTTTTAATGACAAATCTAATTTACTGGGTACAACAATTAATGCCAATTGTGT
>JAVQKG010267528.1:0-14064 GCA_036025885.1 Hypseleotris bucephala
GTAAATGATACAGTATGCTAGAAAGAAGTTTGCAATTGCACCTGCAGTATACAGCTTCAGTTCTCATGGGACAAACCAACCCTTAAGGTGCTAAACAGCACTTTATATTTAGAGTGCACAGGTAGGTGTTTTTAATATTTCTAATATCCAGCTGAAGTAATCCCAGGAGATATAACAGTGTCCTCATCTGGAAGAAAGGGAGAGGCTCTCTAATTTCTCTCCTGTGACTTCCACCGTGTCCCCTGCTTACTTTTAGCATCGAAACACTTACGTAGATGATTAATCAGTTGAATGTATTTTGTCAATATATTAATCGCTACAATAATTTATCAAGTGGAAATAGAGCCCATAAGCTCAATAATGTTACATAGATCTTTCCCCAGATAAAACAACCAATCAAGCAATGTTCTTGGTTTAGAAACAAAATAATTAATAGACAAATTAATCTTAGAAATATATGTTATTTACAGCTATACTTAGCCTATATAGAGACACACAAATCAGCTCGGACTAATCCAGCATGTGTCTAATAAGGAAAGCAATGAATCTGGCCAAGGATGCTAATATGGCCACAAGAGTGACTAGATCCCAAAGCTTTACATGAAGAATATGGCAAGTGTTATTGATCTTTTAACACAAGCATCTATACATCATTTCATTTCTGCACTTGACAAAAACAGAGCTTTTTATGTTCTCAACAAACAAAGGGAACCCTTGGAAATAATGAGCTCTAACGACTGAAAACTCTAGTGAAGTCAACACACTTGAAATGCACAAACTAATTCCAATAAAGCCTTTCCCTATCTAAATAATTTTGCTTTAATTATAACTGCCATAACAATGAGCCATGGAGAGATAAATAAATAACTTCCCTGTCCTCCCCGGAATAGTGCTGATGCGGAGGCCTGCCTAGGCATTATAAACCTAATTAGCAGAAGATTACTATGCAGTGTGCAAGGCTGTGGTCCAGAAAGACATCATTAGGTCTTCTGATGGGGATATGCCTTCAGCACATTGATTCTTTTTCGCTCCAAGAACAATGCAGATTGCACACTTTATAATTGGGCTTTCAGGTCACTTGTGACTTCACTTCCACTATGTTTTGCTGGTGATCTCTATTGAAACAAAGGAAGCTGAAAAACAAAAAAAAGCTCTTGCGCTGAGCTCAATGAACATGAGCATGTATTATAAGGTATACCAGCGAGACTTTTAAAAATCATGTAAGTAATTAATGATTTAAAAATATTACTGATGGCCAGAATAAACATGATCTAATTGGTAAACTCATAGGTGTGAAACAGCAAAAAAGTTATAATTTTGTTGCTGTATTGTGCAAAGGGTATCTTTACAAGGACCCCATGCAACATAGTTTCCTCTAATATCATGACAATAGTTAATTACATTTTCCCCACTCAGTTTAGGTTGGTTCTTGGCCAGCAAGTGGGTAGTAATGGCCAGCAGGTGGGTAGTAATGACTTTCATTTACTTGATTTATTTGAATTAATTGTACTTCTAGTAGATTTAATCCAATAGTAATAGTTACCCTTACTTGGGTCATTTTTTGGAACTCTGCTTTTACCCACCTCTGTTAGATATACATAATTTAAATGCTATAATAAATTGCCTTAATTTAAAAGTTTTATTTTTGTTTGTATTGGTTGTTACTCTTTTTTAGTTTTGTTTATGGAAATACACAAAATAGCAATAACAACAATAAATAAAAAAGATATATATATTTTCAAACTGTTATTCAGTGTGTGTATTGTAGTATTTATCAGTACTTTCATACTCTTACTTGGGTAACTTTTTGAATGACTTGTTTTACTTGAGTATTTTATTTTTACGTAACAATATAGTGTCGAACCCCCCTCTCTTAGTCAGATACATTCAGCAAATCAAAAAATGAACAATGCAGATTGTAAGCCTTTTCCAAACTCTATGACAAGGGCATAAACAATCAGATAATTAAAGTTCTTATTAAGCTTTGATGGTGATTGAGAATCCTAAATGTTTGATTCTCTTGGTGCTGGCCTGCTTGAGTTGCATTTTGCTTGCTTACTCTGCATTTCTTATTGTGCATCTGTAAAAGGGCTTGCTTCTTTAATCAGTTTGGTTACAGCCGTTCTATCTGGACTTGGCTGTCCACTGCCCGTCTCCTCCACCTCGCTCTCTGCTGGTAACAGCACTATGGCCCCATTTGAGGTATGATAATCAGCTGATTAGCCAGCGAAGTCCTTTTCCCAGAGGCTCCTTTGTGTGCAAAATCCTCACACTCAATTGACATGTGGACATCATCAAGCTGATGAAATGCAATTGTAATGAACAAGTGAGGCAGAGCATCTGCAGTGGGACCCTGAACGAGAGGACCCTTCCCTCCTGACATGCTAATGCTGAAATCTGCTCTCCGCTGCACTCCCCGCAGGTCTCTCATGAAAATGTGAAGAGATGCATATTCAAGGCCTTCTGAGGGGGCTCAATGTACAGTGAAGAGGTGGGCGGAAAAAACCCTGTGTGGACTCGGCCAAATGCTAATTCTGAGACAGATTATATTGCATCACGCGCAGTAATGATCTGACAGTTCATTTGTGAGGAGAGTTCAGGATCTGAGGTTTAATGCTTGGGTGGACGCAGGTGCCGAGCCCCGGCTCCTCAGAGCTGTCAGCGCCAAGCAGGGGGCTGCTGTCAAATTATCCCAGTTAAAAAGGCTGAGGCGCCTGCAAATATGAAAGACATTTAAGAAATTACTGCATTCGTATTCAACACATATCGCAACAGTGTTTCATTAGAGGTGCTCGAGTCATATTAAAACTGACATGTGACCTTTCACATTTCTCCAAGGCACTCAGGAACATTCTTATTACATACATGCTAAAGTCAAAAAGAAGGTAATTGTGATAACTAGCAATAATTAAACAAACTGACATTTTAGCACCATCATTTCCACTATTATTCCTGTTTTTTAGCAGCACACCCAGGGAAGGTAGAGTGATCTCCTGCTTCTCCAAAGAAAAAAAAGATTCAGCACTGCAGAAGTCCATGTACTCTTTCCCTCTCTGCATAAACACAGTATCAGTCTATCTCTGGCTCCATTTGTGTTATCGAGGAGACTTATGGCATTACCACTTCTGTTTTGTTACTGCATAATCTCACTGTGATTATGATAAGCATGCATAATAGAGACAAATTTCACACAATTTCCATGATCAACATTTTCAGACTTCATGTATAAAACATTTCACATTCATCATAAACAGACAAACAGCAAAGTCACTAAGACTATCAGTGTCAACAAATCATAAATTACAGCAATTTTGTTTCTCAGCCCTGTGTCTCCAGATGTTGTGCCATGCAGCAGCTTGTAAAGTTTATCTAAAAGCCTCTGACTTTACCAGGAGACTGCATCTTCTCACCTCAGGCACACGGGCTGAATGTTGAGTATCTTTATGAAACTGTGCAGTTGGTGGAGGTCACGGTGGATAAACAGCCTGATGATGCTCTACATATTGTTCTATATGGATGGATGTAGGTCATTGCACCTATGGCCTCCAACTGAGAAGCTCTGTGATGACAGGACCTTTGGGTCTAGACCTTAGAGACAGAGCAAATGTGCAGTCAGCAGGCCCCCTGCTTCATGAGCCTTTGAGGTCAGTCAGGTGGCAGGGGCTACAGGGTCACCCACCCTCAAATCCAGCTCTGTGCATCTCAACACTGTTCCTAACCCACTGTAACTAGACCCAAGGCACTGAAGTGGCTTCCTCCCACCAGGTGTTGAGGATGGCAAACATGTCTTCAGGGTGTGGAGTGGTGCTCCCACCTAGAACTACACACAACATTGAGGGTCATACATGAGCCATACTGGACCAGCTGTCGCTCTGTTGCCCAGCTCTGAGCCAGGCCGGCTACAGAGGCCAGCTGCGCACACTGCCACACATCACCACACTATGCTGCACTGACCTGTTAGTGAATATTAGCTTAGCACAGGAAGTGATGGGATGCAGTTTTCTAATGGTTTCAAAATAGCAAAATCACAGCTCTGTGTTCACAACACTCAGCCTTCTATTAGTTTGAGAAAGCTACAGGGTCACGTGTGCAGATCACAGACTGGCCAATACTGTGGAAGCAGCAGTACTCCATCTTGTGTCTAAGCTAAAAGCATAAAAGCGGTGTTGAAGTTTCATTTGGCTAACTGACTGAAGGCACAGAGGGAGCACAACTCTACGGTGATTTATACAGTCGGCCTGATGCCTCCTGCTCCCAATAATAGAACAAAAGCTTGTTGTCTCTTCCAATTACAGATGTCAAAACGCTTATTTTGAGGGTTGTGATCTTTTCCCTTTTAATCTGCTAAGATAAAAGGTCTCAGCTTCATTAGCATGTGCTGGCTCCCCTCAGACTTGCTGCAGCAGCCAGCTCAGCCTCAGCCTATTACCCACTCTTGGGGCCATTAAGGTCTAACATTAATGATGTGTAATTAGCATATGATGACAAATAATAACATTGTACTCCCATTGACTGTAATGGGGGGTAGGATAATAACATGGAATCCCACTGTTCAGCCCTACATAAAACTCAAAATATTTATGTTTTATTGTCCATGCTGTGGTTTGAAGGTATTATGGAGTGGGGTGCACAATGTCTGTATAAATTATTGAAATTAATTTGTTTATCAAGGAACTTCACAATAACAATACATCAATAAGTCTTTGTGCTTAGTCTACACAATGGCTCAGTGGAGTTTAATAATTTTCAATAAATACATAAATTATATATCATACTTTTTTTTGTTTACTCAAACATTCATAGTATTTTAACGATAAAGTCAAAAAATAGTAATGATGATCATGATGTTTTTAACTATTAGATTAAAATTAATGACAATGAGACGCTGAGTAAACTAGAGGAGTATTAGTAGACAAGTGATCAATTATGCTGTAAAAGTGAGGTAAAGCAATCAGAAGTGACAGAGCATCTTCAAACGGCTCTTCTCATCCATTAAACAGGCTGCCTGTCTGTGTCAGCTGTGGGTCTGAACAAAACCATACAATTAAAGAGACACACACACACATTCATATGCATCCCCAACATGGAGCATCTTGTATTGTCTTTTGTGTAATGCAGCCAAGCCTACTTTTTATTTTCCACATCTGTCACAAAACAACCCATCACCAATTATACTGAAGCACAAACACAGACGATTTCAAATTTGTTGGTTACCTCCTGTAAAGAAGATGGTGGGGCATCTCAGAATCAAACTAATCAAAGCACCTCAAAAGTACAAACCCAACAAATATATCGACAAATACAAAATAAGGTGCTGTTTATACAAACAAGTCCAGTCTGTGGAGAGACATCCTACTGTCTATGCGAGGCTTTCATTTAACAATTATTTTATTTATTTAGTTCTTAAATTTATATTTTACTATTAAAAGGTTTAATATTTGTTTTAATCAAACTTTAAAAAAATACAGAGGAAAAACCAGACAGTCATCCCAAATTGAATTTGTTCTCTGAAAGCACAGACAGACGTTTTTCAAGCAAGTGATGCAGTGTTATTCCAAACCCTGTTTACAGCAGCCGGATCTCAAATTGACTTGCTAATGTTAACTTTTATTCCGTTGCCATGGGTAACCATGTCGTGTGATTTGACAGCGCACTACAGACACTGCTGATTAGTAGCATCCAGTTCTGTCCATCTCTGTGCATCACTGAACCATCTGGTCATTTATCCACTAATAAGCCCCTAATGGCCCAAATATTCAGCAGCCTGCCATTGTGACATGGCAGAAAATGCTTACATCTTTCAACTCGCTTTGACATGTTGCTTGTTTCACATCAAAACTCGTCATTTACAGAGAGAAACTCAAGAGGGGTAAAAAGTTGACCTAATCTGCGATGTTAACACAAAGGCAAGAAGCTTTGTTTTGTGCAAGACTGACTGAGGAGATGTTAATGCATTCATCCTTCTCCACTTCAAGATCTTCTTTTCTGCCACAGGGAGAAGGATATGAGTGCTGTCAATAGGAATTTGATTATGCACACATTGATTCTGCACTCAAAAAGAAGAGATTATGCATAGCCCTGACTTTGAGCCGCTGTGAGAGAATGCCACACGCAGCCTCTGTAATGTGCTCACGTCCAACCTGTCATTTGTCGCCAAAACATTGACTTTTTGCCATAAATATTTCCAGATGAACAAAGCCAGCTGGTGTAGTAATTGGTGACATGCAACCATAAATTTAACCTTTCCAGGGACACTTGTGGCAACCAATTAAGTAGCCATTGAAAAAAAATATTCTCAATTATCTGTCTCATTATGACCATGCTGCCCTGCATATACAAAGAGCACTAAGAGAAGATGATAACCCATGAAAAAGTGTTGTTGTTTTTCTCACAGGCAAATAAGCAGGAGGTAATTTGGCTCCATGTGCTATTATAAATGTTGTTGATAGTTTCTAATTTAGCAAAGATGAAAGCCGCATTTACTGTGATTGAAAAAGCACTCTAATATACCTTTCCCAATGAGATTCTGAGACAGCCCTATTCTATCATTGGTCTGATTGGAGTGTGAATGGGCTTCAGGTTGACCGACTGGTTCCAGAACCTCTCTGTCAACGTAACTAGCATCCCTGGATAGTGTGAATGTATACTTAACTCCCTGTCACTTAACCAGGCATGCACCCTGAGCCTCCATCAGGACGAGCTAAGTAAGATGGAAGACGAGCGGGCTTTGGCTGGAGAAGAGACGGGAAATGCCACCTTTGGTGAACTCGCCGGGGACCTAAATCTCTCTGTCTTATTTGAATGTTGTGCTGAGGGTAAGAGGATACAGACTACATGTCCCTCGCACACTTAATATTAGTTCTATTGTAGAAATGTTAAAGTATAGCTGTTTGAGGGATTTACTTCATCCTTGAAGCATTCATAGGAAAATCCCTATTCTGGCTCATCCTTTCCATGTTTAAATCTCCTGCCATGCATTGGCATAGCAAACTACAAGCTGTGTCTCAAACCATCAAGTTTTGTACAAAACTACGGCAAGGCGTTTGATTTCTGAAAGCATGGTGGCTTTTAATGCAAACTCCACTAAATTTAAAGTAGTAAATTTTGAGTGCCCTCTTTTAGTACTTTTAATTAGCCAAAATATTCCACACCAAGCGGTGTGGGCTGTCTGATGCCACTACAGCTTTGTGGTCTAATTTATGTAAACTTGTTCCATTATATAGGCTGCTGAGAGTATCATTAAGGTTTGGCTTGGTTTGGGGACTTTCAAGCACAGCCAGCTCATCTCATTTGCTTCGTGCGTAGGATGTGTATTCCAACAAAGCGACCTGCCAGTGCAAATAATTAACCTTAAGTGAATCCAATTACATACTTTTGTGCTATGGCAGAAGCCTCCAAAAGCGATCATGTATAGCTTTCTGCAGGAATGTTTTGCTGATGCAGTAACAAAGTAGAGGATCCTGGATTCTTCTGTAGCAACAAATGAACACTGAGAAGTCTCTTTATGCTCACAGAGTTATCTAAAGAGAACAGAGATAAACAACAATTATAGCTCTCTCCCTGTCAGCGCAGCATGCCTCGGGTCAGCCCATTAGAGATCACTGTTTGGTGTGCTCTCGTGCCGGAATAAGAAGTGCACCCGTTTGCGGCCAGGCTTTTGACTGGCAGTTGGGACCTGGAGACTGTGTGTTGTGAGCTGCCTGTGAATGCGCAGGAAGGGGGGGGTAAACTTCCGCTGTCAGCGCGTGCAATCATGGCGCTTCATTGTCCAGCAGCATCATTACAATATGGTTATCATCTGAGCTTGAGTCTGACACCTTCTCTAGGACCTCTCCAATCACCCCCATAGTAGGCTTCAGTAGCAGGCAGCCAGGGCAAATCTCTGCTTTGTGCTTGTCTGCCTTAATAGACTGGATGTCACTTCTGCCTGTGGAATGTGGCCGGTCTTCAGCTGTCAGTCAGAGGCGCGAGTGTCAGGCCGGAGCGTGGCTGCAGCCGTCTGGATTAGAGGGTAGTTACCATAGCTGTCAGATTACTGACAGCCTGACACCCCCTCGCCCAACTTCCTCTTATTGTTTCTTTGTTTCTCTCAAACATCCTCCAGATGGGAGAATTACCAACCAGGAGAGAGCGAGAGGGAGGCTGAAGGGGGAGGTGGAATAAGAGCCGGAGTGGGTTTTAAAAGTTCTATGCCACGTTAGCTTTGTGATGAAGTAAAGGGTGCATGGCTACATTCCCATAGAGAAGGATGGAGAACGGAAGCAAGAATGTCCACCTATTCCCTCCTCTCCTTGTTATCTTTGTATTCATGTCAAGTCGGGTGATTGTGTTGGTCATTAGTGTTCCCATACCCAACAGAGTGTCTTAGTTAGTACCTTTGAGGGAAGCTTCATCTACACTGAATGTTCACCTCTCTGACTGCTCTTGTCTCCTTTGTCTGGAGTGTGTGGGAATCTTCTTAATTTCTCTTTCTTTTTAAGGTTTAAGGTAGGGATGTAGACAGGCATGATAAAATCACTTAAACACTATAACCTATAATGAATTATGGAATCATCCATGGTTTCTGAAAGTATTTTAATGATTGAAGAAACTGTGGGCAGGCTACGGGTCAGTGCATGTCTTTACATTTTTCATTCCTCTCATTTAGCTGACCCTGTACTGGCGACACTGTCATTCTGCAATTTCTAAATGAGCACTGGACTAACAGCACACTCTACATTACAGAGGGTGGTCTAACAGTATAAAAATCTCATACAAGACTCAGGACAATTTTAACCACTTCTCGAGTTCACTCTTCAATTCCCATATTCAATCGCCAAACAGATTTCCAACAATTTTCATCATCTTTAAAATTTGAAGGAAATTTAATTTTAAACAATCATGCAAGTTTGCAATGTTTATCAAAGCTGTTTGATAGAAAAAATCTTTTGTATTATAATTGTCATTTCAGACACGGCCTACAAAGACCAAAATTCAAATTTCCCAAGAGTTCCGTGGTCATGATCCATTTTTGAGTTTTACATTTTTTTTTTATAAATACAAATGCAGTATTTTTAACAGTTATAAAATTAGTACGAGTGGAAACTTGTGGAAAGTAGTGGAAATGTAATGTAAAATAAAATCATTAGGACAAATAAATACAAAATTAAAATGACAGTGATTCTAAAAGATTATTAGCATACTCTAAATTGGCTTCGCCCCGAGCAGTGAACTTGAGAAACAATTACATGAATATAAAATAAAAGGAAATGAGGTGTTATGTTTGTAAAAGATGCCGATACACTGCTTTGGCCCCTTGCTGTTGGATTCCACCATAAAAATAACCAAAGGCAGATTACAGTTTGCCCTGACCTCCAATCTCCTCTAACAAGCACGGCTACTGAAATCAGCTGCGCCGTCATGTACGGGCCAAGATAATGAGGGCGCTGCCTGAGGAGAGACCCAATGCAAAACAATTATAGTTAGTTACAAGAGCACAGGTTAATATTCTCTCATGTCCCTCAGCTTTGGCGTTCCCTTTTGTCCTACATCAATCTTAATGAAAGTTATCAGACCTGCCCGCAATGATAAGCAGCCACTCAGGCGTACTCCGTGTCAAGGCTCCCACATTATGCCTCCCCTTCAGCCTATGTTTTGCATAGCCTAAAGCATCTATTAAAATCCCCTTGTAAAATTCATAAAACAAAAATGTGGTGGGTCAAGTCTAGGGGGAGCCAAAGTAAGCTGCTTATTAGAGGGGAGTCGAAAACACAGATCCAATTACAGATCCTGAACAAGGAGCACTAAGAATCAGCATTGGGGAATAAGTATTTCCTTTCCTCTCTCCTTCAATTGGCCTAGGTGCGGAGGAGAGAGAGGGGAGGTATCAGCGCGCAGGATCCACGAATGGTAATTACAGTGGGAGTGTTTAGTGCATGAAGCCGGAGTTGGAGCCATTCAAGTACAAACTCATGTAAATCTTGACTTTGCTTCAGATAGTAAATTGGTCTGGTTTAAGAGGAATCCCAGAAGGAACAGAGGAGAGGGCCGCGCTGAGAGAAGCCATGAGCTCCAGAGATATGTAAAGAATCTCTGTCTGGAATTTAAAGGGCTACAAATTAGACCAGACATTAGCCTTTTCTCTTTTACAGAGCCAGCAGAATGTGAATGAAACAGAATAAATAACTATAAGACGGCTTTTCCCCCTTCTTATAAGATGACATTAATCCTTTCATGTGCAATGACAGCTTACAGGGTCTGACCCTCTCCCTAGACAGCCTTATAAAGCCTGGAGATTTCTTAAGATCCAACCAAGAACAAGCCTCTGTTAATAAGAGGTCCTGATAGAGGTCTTCACCTCACTTTTAATTCATCAGTTTACACAACCTGCCCCACACCATGCATTCAACAGATGGCTCCTATTAAACTAATCATCAATATTGTCACCTGTAAATCTATGTAAGGGTTTATTAAAATGGAACTTGCTCCAAAGCCGTAACAAGCGGACAGCACACTTGTACACTTTTTTACTTGATGTGTAGTGGAGGCTGAGGCGCCTCTCAAGCGTACAATAGCAAGAGCATTTGAGCCCTTTGAAAGAAAAAGATCAAAGCTCCAAGTCCGGGAGCCGCTGTTGGGTTTAAGCTGTAACCGGCGTGGACCCGGCTCTCCACATCTGGGGTGGCGCATAGTGGTGGGTGGCGAGCTGACTGATTGCCAGCAGTGTAGTGTTAGGGGAATGACGGGGACAGTGGCCAGGCCAATGATGACCCACCCCCATGCCCATGCCCCAATCTTCAATATCACAAGCAGCATCTCCTATAATGACCTCAGTGGCTAATGTGCTACACTAATATCTAGACAGGCTAATTCATTTGCACAAATGGACAATCCATCATGTTTCACAAACAATAAATTATGTCCTGAGCCAAATGGACAAGATATTTAGTTTTCAATAGGGACGGCTACATAATTGGCTAATCCAAAAAGAAATCAATAAGTACATACTAGGATTGGTATACAAGTAAATCATATTTAGCCAGATGCAATGTTATCATGTTTCCTTTAATTGCTGCATTAAAAAGTGTAAAATTATTAGGGAGCAACAAAGCCTATTACATCATCATATAAATTGGAAAGACTCAAATGTGTGCATAATTGAACTGTGATTATAGAAATATGAGTAATTGCTTTTCTCAATGATTGCTGCATATAGAGCCACTGCACATCGAAGAAGAAATTGGAAAGAACAAAATCTCATTAACAGTTTATTATGGAGCATGGATAGTCTTTTATTTTGCTTGGCCAAATGTACTTATCTCAAAGTGACAAATACAATGTTCAGACATTATAGATTCAATCTGGGTATCTTCTATTTCAGCGGTCAATGCTATAACCATCTAATAATTGCATAGAACTAGCATGCTGGGTTCTGCACAAAATCCAACCAACAAAACAACAAAGACAAAAAAAAAAAAAAACTTCTCGCCCCAGATCCAAAAGCATTTTTGCATTTTGTGAACATCGTTCATGTGAAAGTTAATTGCACATTGCCCAAATAGAAGACACTGTCCTAATTTATCTCCTCAGTTCTATCCTTTGCCATAGATGTTAATGCAGTGCAGTAATGTCAGGGGCTAAGCTAAGTGCAAAGCCTTACACTCCTCCTTATGGTCCTGTATAAATGTTAACACAGCAGTATGAGTTAACAGACATCTCAGTACAATTACCAGCCAGTGTAACACTACTGACATTATCAGGAAGGAGACTCGCATTACCAATGTTCTTTCTCTGAAAAAAAAAGAGCTGGAAAGTGGCCATCACCTTAGATTTTACCTTTCCCGCTGGTTACTTTCTCACTTTGCAATCAATTGCGTCTCCTGCCAATGGTCTGATATAAATACAATTTCTATTTAGCCGGCAGGAAGAGACACAAAATAAATAAAACGTGTGCGCTATGCTCTCCACAACAACATCTGCTAGTCAGGGTATGCAGATTAATTGGAAGTCTTTGTGCCGTGATTTCAGCTGAGTGCAGTTTGACTAACATCTTAACCTACTTAGTGCAATTAGTGCTTCATTAGAGAGGCTAACTAACTATTGCTTCTCTCCATAATGATGTGCAAGAGTGTAGACATAAAAGTACATAATCAATGGTTTCCAATTACTCCACAAGTGCAACCACTATTTCAAATAAACTGGATAATAATATAGAGCCATTACAAAGTCTAAGGTAGCAGAACCATTTAATTGCAGTGCAGTTCTTCTCAGCACCGAGATTTTTTCACACTAATGAAGTGTCATACAAAAAAGGCCGCTATTGATTTTTTCACCACACAGCCTCCACCACAAATATGTAATTATCCCTTTTATATCTGGCAGGGGATTAAAGTCATCTATAGTATCTAGCCTTTGCGCCTCCCTGACAGCATTGTGTGTGGGGCTTTTACCCTTTTCAAAATATGCAGCTTTTTGATGAATGAACTTTAGACAAAATGCTGCTCTGTTCTATATTGTTTTGTCTAAAAACCTGTATTCTGAAGACATCATGGCGCATGTCCAGCTGCCTGGGCTTTCAGTACACCATCATGGCATTTCAAGCTCTGTCATCTAAGAGTCAGGCAGTTAGAGCAAATACCCAAACAGGCTCCTCTCTCTAACGCAAGCCCAGTAAAATAAAAAAGAGGAGTGCACATTTACACAGATTTTTTTAAGAGATCAGTGTGCAGCGGCCTCAATAGAATTCATCACAGCTGGTTAATAAGGTTAATTTAATCCAATAATGTGTCCATGAAAATCACTACTTCCTCCAGAGCGGCACACAAAAGCACCCCGCTGTTCACTGTCAAAGCCGTCCACTCATGCTCAGGCTTCACATAATAACAGCTCAGTCCATTTAAACTTTAGAACTACTCCTTCCTTCTCTCCCTCTCTCCTACTCTCTCTGTCTGTCTGCAGACCTGAGATGGACGAGCAACCTTAAGACTACCCCACGCTGGGCTGCCCTTCACGATAATAAAAAGCCATTACCTTGACCGCTGACACGAGGCCAAGTGTGAGGGTCAGAGTGATATTTATTGATGAAACTCTGAGCTCCCAATCTGCTGCACTCAGTGCGCATCATACAGCTGTCAGCACAGACAGGGATCAGGCAGCATGATGGCCCTCGACATGGCCCATCTATAATTTATGAACTACACAGAAAACAACCAGGAGACAACAGAGGAGCCCAGGCTGCCCAGGGATTACCCTCCAGCCCAGCTAAAGAGATCTGAACGAGAAGCATCTTAGGGCCATAGTGGGCCAGGCCGCTGATATAGGGCGGCAGGTATAAGCACAATGACTGGTGTTCCATATTCAGAGGGGCCTCGGCGGGATCCATCCCTCTGGAGGACACTGGTGTGAATAATATAATAGACAGTGTTTACAGTGGGCATGTAAAGTGAGTGCACTGGTGCATCACACACCCCAATGCTCCTCAGCTGAGCCCCGGAAATGAGCGAACAGAGGACGGGGCACACAAACTTTCATCTACAACAGGAGAAATGACTGATAAAGGAGAACCTATACTACATACATAGTACTGATACTAGAAGCAAAACAGACTTAATGGTAGCAGTAATTGTATAAGAGATAATATAAAAATAAGTCTACTTAAATACAGGTAAAGTGTGTTTGTATCTTGGTTCATTTTGGTTATACATGCTGTCTATTTGATTACGGCTGTAATAAATAAATGTTTCTTAGAAAAGGTGGGGGGTTGAATTCAAATCAAGTTGTTTTTTTGTGTTGATCTTGAAAATCAGTATGTTTCTATTTTACTGGTACTCTAATGGCATGGCAGAGGTCTGTGGTGTGCAGGTTACTAACTAGTTATCCATAAAAAACATATTTAACAAAGTAATGATTGGACCTTTGTGGATAGGTGGGATTACTTACGTATGTGTGCTTTTGTTGTTGTTTCAATCTTAAATTAAAATAATTCTGTTGCCAATGCCATAAATGTAAATCAGTGTATGTGCAGTATCTAATTAGATGTTGTTACAAGCTGCTGGGAGGAAAATAGTTTGATTAATTTATAAACAA
>JAVQKG010267653.1:0-10305 GCA_036025885.1 Hypseleotris bucephala
GTACCTTAATAGCGCCACCTATGGACTGAATGAAGAATGTCGTTTTAGAGAAATTTACAAAACTTGGCAAAAGCATTCTTCACACACATGCAAGACACTTAACCCACCTTGCCTATGAATGAGTGTGTTAGTGTACCTGTATGATTGTGGTGGTCAGAAGAGGCAGTAGGCGCAGAATGGCAGCCACACTTCCACCACCTCCTCCGCCATAAGGCAGTCGGTGTTATTGCAGTTGACGCAGACGCATGGGGCGTTCCGCCGATATACATTTGCTGTCATTTACGACAGCCTGCGTCTAGTTTTTACATGCATTGTAAAAATTTAAATCAAATTCTGGTTTCCACCTGCTCTACCATTGTTTAAAACTTCTCTAAACATCCGTGGGTAATTGTTTTCTTCCTTTGTGAAATATGCCATTGAATTGTAAACTTTAACTATTGTACTTATGTAAATTTTTAACTTTGGGTAATCTTGAAAAACTTGTTCTATTTGCACATACGTAACTCAGACTGATAGCAGGATTGTATGTTAAAATGTAAATGCTAATATTGAGCCTACCCTCTTTCTTCTATGCCTATAAATTACAATATGTTAATTTATTATTGAAAGACAAATGACAAGCCAGATTTGCACAGCCCAAAATGTATCTATGGAACATAAAAAGAATAAAAATATAAACTATGTGCAATATTGATCTCCCTTTGGAATTGAAAAGGGCTTTTGGGAAGAGCCGACTAGTTTTTAACTTTCTTTAACTTTGATTTGACTTCCTGGATGAATGAAATAAACCTTCACAGAAAAGTTCCTTTGGCAGATTCTATTCAAGACAACTTCCACAAATATCTTTAAGCTAGTCTCGTCTGCTCTCCAATTTGCAGCCCCACCAGTAAAAACAATGCGCTAAATTTCAAGTACTCTTGCTGTCAATCAATGCCATTTCACCAGTTCCACCTACAGATCATGGCACGAAGTTGCTGAACATAGTAACAATTGTCAAGGTAAAAATCTCCTTGTTTCACTTTGTTGTTCATTTTGTTAATTCCTCTTTTTCTCCGCCTGGGGCCTATTATGGCTAGACTGGACTGAGATTGTCAATAACTGTCACCCACGGAGCACACAGGAAGAGCCGGGCACATCTGCCTTCACCTGTAGCGCAATTTCCACCAAAATAAAACTCAATGTGTTGAAAAGCAGCCTGGCACATAAATGTGTGGTATTACTACTATGGGTGCACTGTAAAATCTGACAAGTTAACTAAATGGAAATTGATTATCCTAAATTTAATTAGTTTTAGTGGTAAACTACGCCCTTGAAACTGAATGCAGTCAATGAGAGACCAAACTAACATCTTTGTATAGGATATAAAAAGAGTTAGTTCCAGCTGGCCAATTTTTGCAGGGTCTTGGTTTCCGAGATTGTTTTAATAAGTTAATTTGTCCGTTTTTTATAGTGTGTGTGAATGCTGTGGATTTGGACACAAAACGTGATCATTAAAATATCTAAACTCCCATGTGGTCTCCTGTCGGGCGTGTGGTTGTAAAATGCACCTGTTTCCCAGAGGGCCCGGCTCTAAAATTCAAACTGTTAATAGATTTATGAATGAATAATCAAAGCACAAGGAAACAACTGAGCCATTGTGCTGAGAGCAGACATTGTTTTTTACTACACCCTAATGGGGAAGATAAAAAGGCTAATAAAATGGTCTACCTTTAGATTTTGTGTAGAAGAGCTTGCAATATAGAATTCATCAGCATTTCCACCCAAATTCACGTGGCCTGCTTTTTGGTATTTAATGTTATAATAATGCATACCACTTATATATAACGCATTTCAGGATACCCAAAGTAACATTATTCATTCACTCCACTGACTAACTGGTGGTGGTAAGCTACTTGTATAACCACAGCTGCCCTAGGGCACACTGACAGAGGCGTGGCTGCCAGTCTGCACCTACAGCCTCTCTAACCACCACCAGACATCAATTACACAACCACATTCATTCATAGGCAATGTGGGTTAAGTGTCTTGCCCAGGTACACAACAAAAATATGCGCTTGGGTGGGGATTCAAACCTTACTATGCCACTGCCAACCCCAATTTTCCTGATAATAATGTTAAGACTTATAACTAAATTTCTTTTTTTAAATTTCTTGCATTGCAGACTTGCTCCTGATCTGTACCCTACATTTTACTGTCTGCTGTCATTTGATTTATTGAACTGTCAATCTCCTTGTCCTAGGATGACAGCATGTTGGCATTCTCAGACAATCTAATAACAAAGAATGTCTGATGACTTTGCACCACATTTTACCACAGATATTTTGACCTTTTGGGCATTTCCATATAACCACACTAACTGGCCATAGACCTATATACCTGCTTCTAAGCTTCAACTGTAGCTAATCAGCGTTTAAGACAAAAACAAAATCAATGGGTTCCATATGGGTTTCGTAAAAGACACTGTCTAGGTTTTGTGCACAGAAAAAGTAAAACATTGCTCAACTTAAAAATTGTGCAGTCTCAATTTACTTAAGTAAATCAGTCCAACTAGAAATTATGTGTATTTCAACTCCAATGCATGGACTATTTCACATTAATATCATTTAGAATGTGTTGGTTAAATCTGATACAAGTATATTTTTTGCATTAAGTCAATAAAAAAAAAACACACACAACATAATCTCTTTTTTCAATGTTGGCAAAAATGAACAAAGGGACAAAACTTGAAACAGGTAGGCTACAGCAGCAGAAGACCACACTGAAGCCACTTTTTTAGGTACAAAGTCTACCTAATAAAGTGGCCAGTGAGTAAAAGTTTACTAATTTTTAAAAAAGTGTTCTTGGTCTTTTCTTATTTTATCTAAGTCTGACCAATCAGAGCAGAGCACAAATGCCTTAAAATGACTTCATTCACTTTGTACAGAGATAATATATCGCTTCTGAATTGTCAAAACATGTAAACTGCTCTAAACTTGTTTGTAATTCTCAATATATAAAACAATAGGAGAATCACAGCCAAGTTTTCCTCCATCATTACTGGTTAATTTATGGCCAGTCATTAAGCACCACACACATGCGGCTGACGTATGTGAAGCTTGTCTGCATTCGCCCAAAAACAACACCACAAAGATATCAACAAGTCGACTCGAAGCAGTGAATGAGTGACTTTAAGAGCTGTGTTTTAGTCTAAAGTGTCCTGTCTGTCAGCGCGGGGATGGGACGTCCTCTTTGATTCTCTTAGTTTTTGTTTTGTTGTTGTCATGTTGTTTTCGAATCCGCAGACCCGACGTTGCATCATTTCCCTCTTAGGTGGACAAGGACTAAAAGTGTCACTCGTACAAAGAGCTCTCACAAATTCTCAATCTGTAGTGATTACCTGGAAGGACCTCCAGTGGGAATAATTGAATGTCCAAAGCTTTCTCAAAGAGCTAACATTTTGAGTCCATTATTCATTCACGCCACAGTCACGCACTGGTGGTGGTAAGCTCCTTTCGTAGACATACTGTAGCTGCCCTGGATCACACTGACAGAACGTGGCTGCCATTTTGCACCTATAGGGCCCCTTCTACCACCACCAAACACACGTAGTACAGAAACAAGTTTCTTCAAGACATTAAGCACTGTTTCCAATGGGATTTGAACCACCAACCCTCTGATTATAGAAGACGACTCTACCATGCCACGCCCAGGGATCTATTACTTTTTAATATTAATTTAAAGAAAATTATGCACACATACATATGGTTAAAATCTGACTTGTTAATATGCAAACCAATCTAGGCCTATATAGTTAATCCACCTAAAACAACTTTGTATAAACGATGGATTTCTTATATCAGTGTATTCATTATTGCCATATTGCACTATGTATTTATATTGGTTTTAAATTCTATTACATTTACAAGTTGTCTGTATCGTATCAACTCACCGTGTTTACTATCAATTACCATAAACAGCCCCTGTAATTATAAATGAACGCCCTGTTTAATAATGTTGTCAAGTACTAATGAGTGTTGCAATAAATAAAAAAGACAGACGAAGGCTCACAGCCGTCTCTTGTCTGTCAGCACATTGATGACAACAATAAGTTATGTTCCTCTTTGGCTTGGCGAGGGCACGGTATTATTAAAATAGATTTTGAATGAGGGTTTGCAGTCGAAAGATTCATTCATGAGTTTGTGTGTGGCGCGGTTTCCAGACATCTGTCAATTCATTTTAAATACTTCCTACTGAGCTATCTGTTTCCTTATCAGTGCAATGAGTCATGCTGGTTTTTATTGATGAACTACAGTCATTCATTTAGACGCATCTTAGTAACACGTTTGTTTGTGAATCAAAACACAAGATGATAAGATAAGACAGATAACATTGAAACATGTCATTTGTCTGTTGGAAATCTGAACAAGAAAAAGACATGTAGTTCTGTGTTGTTTTGCAGTGTTCTCATGGGTGGGCATCTGCAGGGGTGAGTTTGCACCACAATGCACTTTTCAATATGACAGAAGTAGTTAACGTGAACGCTAGAATTGTCCCTTTAAATGTATAGTTAATATTGTTTAATATTTTGGCACATTCCAGTTGCAAGTGGCTGAAGCCTATGTCAGCATCTTTGGGTCTTCACTATGGACAAAAGCCAATATATATGCATTACGGAGTTCAATTATTTTTTGTTTTCCCAAACTGCTCGGAGATTACAAACTGAGCACTGCTAGAGAAGAAGCACAGTGTAAAGTAAATGAAGGATAAGGACACAAATTGGTGAAGATGAAAAAAAGATGAAAAATGAAAAAAAAGAAAATGGCAAACTCTTGCATTGCTACCACTTGCATCTCTAACAGTATTTGCATCATTTTTACATCCTAAAACCTACACACAGCACTTTTTATATGGCTTTATTTTTCTATCAGTGCATATAACTACCAACTTTCCAGTCAACTATGATAGCTATTTTACATTATCTAAAGTCACCACTGAGTATCTCTTCTTCCTACAGGAACTTAAAGCACAGGTTTTAGTAGTAGAGGAAACTACTAAAACCTAGTTAGAGAATCATCCAAATTAGTATCATGATATATCAAAGTATTGATATTTTTTGATATTGTGCCACAGGCGGTGTAGGGCACGTTGTAGGTGTGGTATTTGGATCACGGTGGGTGTTTTGATTTTGGACTCTTCTCTTTGTCAGCACCATCTCACTGTTGTGTAACTCTAAACTGTGGTATGAATGTTTCTGCAGTCAACTACTGCCACAGGGAAAATAAACCGATAGAGAAGGCAGCAATTAATTCAGTTAGTGATCTCCTGCTATGTCAGTTTCATGATGGATTTTGCATGGAAGTAGAAAATATAGTCAAATATTATGGTAAGGTGAAGCCTTTGTAAAAAATATAAATATATTAAGACTTACAGACTATACCTTTAAGGCAAAATTGACTTACAGGACAGGTGAGGAGCAGATTAGAACAAAGACAATGGTGGAAATAGAAGAAGCTTGACCAATTTCACTTAGTTGTGTAAAAGGGACAGATAGACCCTGAATTAGCATGTCCTCTCTGTATTAATGTGGAATCTCTCTAGATACTGTACATACACTATACCAAAATCATCCCATTACCCTAAGAATTGCATGTATTGTTTTGGGAGAATGGGACAATCTTGTAAATGAATGTAAGACAAAATAGTTTGTAATAATTGTTTGTCTCTGTGTCAGCCCAGCAACTAACTAGCTGATGTACCCCACAGAAGGCCAATACATTCTAGCATACAGGCTATCTTGTCAACCTACCCTTAACATGCAGAGGAATGAATCCATTTGAAGCAATACTTAGCACTGCTTACATTCACAATTCACAGGTATATCCCACATGAAAAACACTAATTGTGACTTTTAGCAACCACACAAAATGCTGTATATTCTGTCTTAAATTATCTTCTAAAACCCTAATCTTCTATTTGTTTTATGCTAATTGCTCTAAAATACCCTATAACATTTTTACATTTGCCATAAAACTTCAAATTAGACCATCCTGAGGTAGAATTCCCCCTTCATTTTTTATGTCTGTAAGTAGGTGTTATTACAGTCTTCCTTCTTGTGCAAAAAAACTTCAAGTGAAAGTTGTGCAAAAACAGTTTTGTAGTAAGTTGCAGTTTTTTGTTTGCAGGTTTGGTCTCTTTCCCATGAGCCAGACTGTGTCCCACCCAAACAGCACATGCAAGGGCTAATTACGAGCTGGGATGGGACCTTTTATACACTGTAAAATCTGAGAAATCATCCTTACTTACTTACAAATCTCTTTAAGACTAAACTTGGCCACTGGGTCAGTGCATTGATTTTTAAGGCTGGTTTTTTATAAAGACACAAGAGATGGAAAGAAAGCTCAACTGCAACAGACATTAGATTGACGCTATAATTTCTTTCATGTTGAAAGAGTTAGATGATTATTACCTCAGCCAAAGAGGTAATGTTTCGGTAGAGTCTGTCTGTCTGTTCGTCTGACTTTACTCAAAAACTACTAAATAGATTTGGATGAAATTTTGAGGGAAGTTCAGAAATGTCACAATAAACAATAATTTTGATCTTCTGAGTGATCCGGATGATGGTCTAGATCCAGGGTTTTTTCAAAGATTTTCTTTTCAGGGCCTGCATGACTTTCTACCTTGTAAACATTTGTTATTTTAGGAGGAGCATATAGTGGAAATTAGCTAACCTGGCAGAGGTCTGCACTCTGCGTACTTTCTAGTTTCCCTTTAAGACAACAGATTTGGAGGGGCCTCTCTGTGTGGAGTTTGCAAGTTTCTAGCCACGTAAATTTTGTTGTATATACATAATCATATATAAGACTCTTTAAATTTTACAGTGTGCTAATGCCTTATTGTCAACATGGCGGCCTCCCCTCAGTTCCTCTTCATTTGTTGTAATTCCCGGGACCGGTCTAGTCTTGCCTGGGATTTGGAGAGTGCTTGGTTTCAAAGGGTAATTGACACCTTACCTGTAATTTCATGGTTTCACTCCACCTGCCTTTGATGTCTGGGTCTGGTTTGAAGGATAGATAGATGCATGTGTGCGTCTCTTCCAGCTTTTGACAAAATGGCAGCGTGAATGACGTTGTGTGCAAACCCAAGTTATTAAAGAAGGACTATAGACCTAAGGAGCTTTTATTGTGGTGACAGAGCCAAGTGTTAGGGATGGTTGAGGTATGACGCTATAAGATCACAAAGGGGCACATTAAAACTGCTTTTACTTCACATAAAAGATCTTCAAACTTAGTCAGATCAAGATTGGATTTCTTAAAGCTTTGCACGCCCGTTTTCTTGTAACTTCTTTTGCATTGTGACCATTTTAATAGGTAGACCTGTTTACCTATAGCTCCAAAACCTAATCATCTGTTGCATCAAGTTAATAGATTTCGTCATGTATAAAGTTCAAAACAAACCTGCTCCATCAAAATGGAGAAGAAAGTTGATTTGAACATGAAGAAAATGTTAAGGCCAGAGTGTAATTTCTATGGGCAAAAATATCATGTTAAAGCCATTATGCAAAGATTGATTGAAATTAAGATTAGCTCAGATAACTACTTGTTCCATCACGGTAAATGCACAACAACAAAACATGAAGCAGACACACTACAGCAATTGCCACTTTATTAGGTACAAGATCACCCTAATAAAGTGGCCAGTGAGTATGTACAATATATAGAATGTGCCCAAATCTTGAAAAAGTCCAAAATCAAAAAAGCATATACAATTGTTTTGCCATTACACTTGTTTTTTCCCTTCTTTGTAAAAAAGACCTACACTGTAAAAAGTTATATGTCACAATCGTAATTTATTAATTTGTTTTAAGATAACAATGTGGGTTTAAAACTCACACTGAGTTATATTGACAAAATGTTATATTCACTAAAGATCTTTGTCCTATGCCATAACTCACAACATTTTGTCAAAAAAACTTAGTAGTGTTATCTTAAAACAAATTATAAAATTAAGTTATAATGACTTATTTCACTAATTTGGCATATGCAATTTTACAGTGTATGTAAATGGGGTTAAATCATTGCCAAGCATTGTTAACAGTAACTTTCATAAGTAAAAAGCCTGTCAATATTCACACCTTTTTTGTGATTGTACCCCTTTTACAAGTTCATACTAGCTTACTCAACACCCTAAAGTGAAACTGTGGTACAAAAATGGCAATAATTAGATTTTTAGCAGATGTTTATGGACACTTTGTTTCATGCTTGAAGCTAAAACGTAAGACAAAATTACTATATTAAAGAGTTTTTAAAGATTGTATTGTAGAAATGCTGAGTTTTTTGGGGTGAAAAGAAGGCTAGTTGTAGACCCAGGCGATTGTGATGAGAGGGGAGTGACATGGAAATTGCATTTGTTGGAACCATGAATCACTAGAACACTGCTTTAAGAGGCAGGTTTGGCTGTAATTACCTGCTGTGAGCTGCTCTGGGACGTCCCACTTTATCACCTTCTATCAGCACAGCATTGTCGGCACATGCAGACCCCACACAGGTGAAGGAAAACAGGTGAAAATAAGAGCAGCAGGAAAAGCAGTGTTTGGGAAGGAGCATTACGTAATCTAGAACATGTTGACTAGTTTCATGAATTAATGGTCTAAAGTGCATTTTTTAGGCTGATATTGTAGACTTCCTAAAGGGACAAATTTTCGGGTAATGAAGTATGTGCTGAGGCAATGACAATCTCATTAGCTGAAAATGTTGGGTTTCACTATGTCAAAATCAAATCAGCAGAAAATATTATTGGCTGCCCCCTGCAATCTCTAGACGAAACAGCAAATTCAAGATGTCTATACAGGGCCAAAAAATCATTACAGACCATTTTCACCCAGAACGTGAACTGTTCGCCTTCTACCTTCAGGAAGAAGATACATCAGCCTTAAAAGCCAGACTAACCGACTCAAAAACAGTTTTTATCCCTGGGCTATCACCACTATAAATACACACAGACAGAACTAGAAAGCACTCGGAGCCAGGACAGCTAATTTCCCCTGTACAATGTTTTGGCACTAACTGCAACTTTAATCTGTGATGTCTAAGGGTTCTTATATTGTTAACGAGCAATTAAGAGGCCCCGCCCCCAAACCATGACAAATATGGGAAGGGTCTATTTGACTTTTGTGATTTGTCTGGATGTGTGTGAAAAATGCTTTTGCCAAGTTTTTTAAATTTCTCTAAAATTACATTTTTCATTCAGTCCGTAGGTGGCGCTATTGAGGTAATGTGATGTTTCAAGTTTGATTCAAATCGGGCAAAGTATGTGCAAGTTAGAGGCTGTCAAATATACCTGACTTCCCAATGTCAATCCAAAATGTCCGACTTCCTGTTTGTTGTAGGGCGGGGCCATAATAATATTTTATGTTCAGCACGATGTGGAGAATCGCTGTACCAAGTTTCATAGCTCTCCGGCAAAGTAAGTGTATCAAGAGTCCCATACGCACGCACACACACACGCCAACGACTGCGATCACATAACCACCTGGCGTCGGTAACAAAAAAAAAAGAGTTACTATTACATCCATCTTACAACTTTGAGTCTTAAAAAAAGTAAATAAAGGGACGTGACTTCAGAGGTAGGCTATGTTGCAGAAGAGAGGGGAGGGAGCTACAGACTAGGGCAATTTGGGTTCAAACTTTGGATCTCTGCTTTAACTGGAATGCATTAGATTGGAAATAGGAGACTTTTCTTTGACGTTGCCAAAGCCAGAGGGGCAGGTGTCAGATTTCACAAGACAGGAGAGGGGGAGGAGTTTGAGAATATAGCACCCCAGGCCCAGCACAGACCAGGGGAGGTAGCATTCTTTGAAAAATCATTTGAAAGATTGACATTGAGCTGAGATTTCTCTTGTCTAAATGCTGTTCTTTGGCTCGACATAAATCTCAAGATATTTTCAATGATGCGTTTTATGTGTTTTTCAAAGTCCAGCCGTCATAAAGCAGGATCACAGCTCTGTACTCTGCAGTTTTTGGACATAAAACATTAACTTTAGCCCAAATATATGCAGTGGGATATGGGCCAGTCATAGGTACAGTCTCCCAGCAGTAAACCGCACTGTAGATCTGGAGCTTCATTCATAGTTTTTTCACTGTTCAACATTTTCTACTGTTTATAGACTGCCTTAAAATGCAGCCCACAGGTGACCTCAAAGTGTCATTTTAAACCCTTATAATACAGCCCACAGGTGACCTCAAAGTGTCATTTTAAACCCTTAAAATACAGCCCACAGGTGACCTCAAAGTCTCATTTTAAACCCTTATAATACAGCCCACCGGTGAC
>JAVQKG010267744.1:0-11844 GCA_036025885.1 Hypseleotris bucephala
GACTGTTAGTCTAAAGGCTCATTTATAGACCTACTCTATGCTTAAAACAGCTAGCTATCAGACATAGGGAACTTGGAGAGAGGTATAGAGGGGCGTGCAGAGGAACAAAAAGAGGAAAGTCTCTCATTAGGCTCTGCAGCTCTTATATTTATCAGACCTTTATGTGATCTTGTTTTAATATTAGGAAATAACATGTGCAGTAATTTTAGTTTAATAGGGGAAATAGATCTTCCTTTTTTTCTCCCCACATTTGTGGCGGCCCCTGGCTGAATTGCGCCCTTAGCATTTGCCTATACGGCCTATGCCTCGGGCCGGCTCTGGTTGAGTGCAAACAGTGTACTTTGTGCAGTTTTTTCCGCTCCTCACCTACAGAATTACTCAAATGTGCATGAATGAAATGGCTCAGAAAAGTAATAGCCCCCCTTTAATTTGACAACACTAGATATTTTATTTTCTGTTAAAGGATGTCAACAATGATTGTTTCATGGGAAGTCATTAAGTTTTCTAAGCTTTTAATTCTCCTCACTGAATGTTTTTCCTATATGTTGGTGCAACAGAGACTCTCATGTTGTCTCTATAGCACATGCCAGCAACATTTTGGCCCACTGTTGGTTCGGGCCAGTTTACAGTTTACATATGGCTGTTTCCCTGTCTTCTATGCTTCTCAACAGGACCACCCAGGAGATTGGAGTACTGTAGCTCTCTCCCTCTCTTTCCATTGCTGTCTTATTTGCAGTGTATTTGTGCTTTTGTAAGTCCTTCCGCTTCTTTGCCTATTCTTGGAGTAGAGCAGCATCAGCCTCCTTCAGACTTTCAGTTACAATATATATTGAATAAAATATTGATGTAAGTATTATCCAATAGAATACAGCAATATTTTTCCTTGACTAAACAGTATTTTAGTGACACACACACATACTATATCTCTCAGTTTTTCCCCACAGACTGTTTCTGTCACTGTCATTGCTCAACAGAAACATACCTTGAAATACAGCACAAGAATGGCTCTTCATTCCAAAGTACTTTTAGTCTATTGTTTAATTATGTAACTGTGGTCATTACTGCTCTGTATTTACACATACAGCATTCACACACTTTCAAACACGTGCCCAGTGTCAGAGGAAGAAAGAAATTAGTTTTGTTTGGATCTGCCTCCATGTTTTGTGATGATAGGGCCAGAGGGGTGAGTGGCAGTGCAAACGCACTATTTAACATCAGAAACAGCATGCGACACAGACTCCTTAACTATGTAAAATCTGTAAAGTTGCTTCATTTTCAGGCACATAAACCATTTAGATGGTTAGAGTATAGGCAAAGTTCAGTTGGCATACATATCATGTGATGTACAGTGTAAAAACAAAAATGCATATAAAGTACAATATAGAATAATGTGCATTAGATGGTAGACAAATGCCAAATGTCTGTCTCAGCATCACTATGTTACAATAAATTAACAATACATGTTTTTAAGTAAACATACAAGCATTTTCTTCAAGTAACCACCTATGACAAAGAATTACTGTAAACAACTATTGGCTGATAATTGTTGTTGCAGATGCTATACATAAGGCAAAAAATCTGAAATTATGGTTATGTACGGAGGCAATGTAAAACTCTGTGCAAGTTGCAACATATTCAGACTGGGTTAAGATGCAGTCAGTGGGTCACAAGGTTAACACAAGCCTCGTATCAAACATTTAGAGAAGGGACAGTTTATGCCATATGACCACACCATACATATCTCTGCCATTTTGGACAAAAAATGCATCTAGATATAAAGATCATGTCATATCATTCATGCACTATGCACTATGTCAAGTGTTTTGAATTTCCGTCAGGTTTTGATAACAAGAAATCTGAATGATTCGTACATGTTTATATTAGGGGTGCTTGGGATGACCCTGTCGTGTGGCTGTGGGATCCTGCGTGGGGTCTTCCTGTTTATCACATCCTCCGAATGAATGTCAAACAGTTTATCTAACAAGGTACTCTCTCCCGCAGTCCTGTCTATGGTAGCAACTCTAGCTCACACCAATAACACACCATAGTGCACACTGCACATGGTCTTGTTAACGTACACACACTTAGAAAGACACAAAACATGAGCTTAAATACCTGCGTGCTCAGCCACATATCATCTGATGCAAACCACCTCTTGTACGCACTTAGCTTGTGGGGGCAAGATAGACAGGAAGTGAACAGTTAAACATCATTTTACATTAAAGTGAGAAGCAGTGTCATCAGGAGGCCAGGATAAACATAGTCAATATCAAGAACTGTGCAAATGTTTTAGGATGGTTTGAAGACATGATGTTTGGTAAATAGCTTTTAAATATAGGCCTGTCTATATATTTTTTTAATATACCAAGTTTATTCAGTTTAATCTGATTTAATCTTTGATTTAATTTTATCACAAAATGTAAATCCAAAATGTGTGGGCAGAAGAAAATCCAGTCAGGGCCACTCCTTCAAAGCTCCACTTGTATATATTCATATTGAAAATGGTAGATTTTTCTCACTATTTTGATAAAGCTTAATCAGGTAAAGATATTTACTAATTAGAAGCCAAGGCAATAGTCTTATATCACAATGGTAACATACTGTAAAAATACTAGACTAGTATATACAAAATCCAGATCCACACCTAAAATGATTGATGTTCACTTGGCATTTTGAAAGGATTTCTGCGTTTTTAAAACATTTGCACAGTATTTGTGGATACAGTTGTCTGTTCCTGGTGGCTTTGAAAGAACAAAGCTGGAGCTACAGTGAGACTTGTAAAAAACAATGTCACTAAAGTCAGTTCAGGAAAACCAGTCTCTCTGCCTCAGCTTGGTTGTCTTTGGGTTTAAATGTCTTGTAAACCAGGCAAAAGCTCCACAGAGTAATCCGAGAGGCTGCACGCTGGAGCGCGACGGGGAGAGGAGAGCAGGATGAGAGGGACTGGGGCAGGTTGGTATGCAGCACAAACTGAAGAAGGAGAAGAGGTTTGCAAGCTCAGTTTTAGAGCTTTAGTGGATCTGCCATTTATCTGATATGTACCACGGCTCTAAACTTCTCTGTGGGTGGTACTCTGTGGACTTATGTATGTATGTAAGAATGCAGAATCAACCTAAGAAAATCTACAACTTATCTGTGCAGTTTGGCTTTACATGCACTTTACAAAAGCTCACCTGGCACCAACAACAATATCATGGTGCTGGTTTGAATTACACTTTTGAACATATGTGTGTGACTACAATGTGATTAATTACCTTTGACCTTATAATGCAGGTATCCAGTCAAAATGCTAAAATGGTGAACACTGCCTTCCTAGGTGTTCTTCATAATGGGAGATTGTTCTGTCTGGACATATGTGAATGTGTGCATATAAAAGATGAGGAGAAACGGAGCGAACCGGACAGCAGATGAATCTATGCATGTGTATGTGGGTGGTCTTCTAAAACCAGTGCTCAGTCATCAAGGTTCTATACGCTGTGAGTGGAAGTGAACTGTTAAAGGCCACAAGAGCAGCCTGAATGAAATCACAATATCCCAAAATGAAAAACCTACAGCGAGCGAAAAGATTATTGGGGTGTGGAACACAAGTTATGCCAAGATCTTCTGAAGGGGCTGTTGATCAGGTTTAATTGTACGTCCACAAAGCCGGACTTTCACAAGGTGGAAACATACATGACTCGGATGACGCGCCCAATAAAACATTTCAATAGATTTAAAATAGCCAGACAACCAAAGGCCAGGTCTGTGTGGAGAGGTATGAGTCAGACTGGACACTTACGCATGTAGAAGCCTATAATGCAGGTCCACATAAGCAATGCAAAAATGACTCAACCTGTAGAGTGATGCTAAATGCGATTATGACCCATTTAACCCAAACTTTAAAAGCCCTTGTGTACACTGTCATGTCATTTAAAGTAAAGATTAATTGGGCAAACTTCTGTTTCTTCACCAATGACCTTTTTCACTAGCATGATACACATTTACACTATTCTTTGTTTTGCTCCTCCTGTACAACCATTGTACTAACCCATTTGAATATTAATACTGTATATTTTATTTTTAGTAAAGAAAATTAGACAGTGACTCTGAATGAATATCTTATCACTGATCAGAAGGGATAAAAAGAATAAAAGGATAAAAATATTGTGATTTATACATTCACAGTCAAATCACATAGCCTTTGTGTAATGACAATAAAATTATAGCTTTTTTATCATGAAAGCTGAACTTATAAAGATCACTGCATAGTTATGTCATCTTTTGAATCTTTCAAAGTGAGTTATTTCTTTCCAGTCGTCTTTCTGACAGGCTTCTCTCTCTTTGCCTCTGTCTGTCTCTGAGGATTTCCTGTAGCCTCCAGGCCCCTATCTCCACCGCTCTTCTGAGACGCAGCTTGTCTTCCATTTAAAACATGTTCCTAGTCACACACACAGTAAAGCATACATCAAACTATAGAGTGTCCAAAATGATAAGGATCTGCAACCCGGTCCAGCACTTTCCACTTGAGGTCAAAATAGACCAGTTTCTGTCTGAACTTGAACTGTGTTAGTCAGTCTGCGTTTATGTACTGAAGCTCTAAAAGATTATCATATGTATTTTAGACAAACCAAAGAGTAACAGAGACAGGCTGAAATAGAGAGCCTTGTCCTTAAAGTAGGACATAAAGGGCAGAAGATCTTTTAGCTGCAGGGCTTCTGCCAATGGCTTCCAGATGCATTTCATTTGCTCAGCACTGCCACACGATACGGGCCACTAGATATCAATGCACTCATGCTGACGAAGGTGGAGACATGTATGTATACAAACTATAAAACTGTAACAACTTGTAAGTAATAAATTAACAACTCTATTATCAACCAGCCAGTAACAGAAAAAAAGAACACCCAAACTTTTTCAGTCACAGTGTGAGCAGAATACTAAAGATGCTTCTCTATAAACAGAATTGTTTGACCAATAAAAGTTTCCATTATTGAAACTTAGAAAACAAAGTTTTTTATTTTTTTTTTTATTTTTTATTATTTTTCAAATCTTTACATCTTATACATATATATCAGTCTATCCATCTAAAAATATGCACCCTGACACATAGAGGAGCATGCAGTGTGGTAGAGATCTTCCCACACAGTGGTGCTGGTACAAAGGCTCAGTGTTTGCGGGCCTTCAGTGTGGCAGTGCGTGACACTGCGGTGTGAAGCAGCCTGTAAAACTCACAAGAACAGGTACGGGTCACAGGCAGCAGCCTACATGAGGGTCAGTCTGGGCTTTCTCACTCCGCTGTACTTAGACTTTGACTGTCTGTTTGTGGAGTGGAGGCGGGGGCTATGAGCTTGATATTTTCAGAATCCACATTGGAAGCAGCACAGATGCACACATGGCAATAGAGTCAAGGGAATTAGAAAACGTCTCAACACTGATCAATGATCATCATAAAGCCATAAGCGGCATTAAGGTCGCTGTGATATATTTATGAAAAATTTGGACAGACAAATGTTGGATACTGTACATATACATATATTTTTTTAGATTAAACCAGATAGTAGTATAGTAGAATAGTAGTAATAGTTGCTGTTGCCTCAAAGCAAGAAGGTCCCGGGTTTGGGCAGTCTGCATGTTTCTCCCCTTGTCTGAGTCAGTTATTTTCCAGTTTCCCTATCAACCTAAAACATACAGTACAGGCTGATCCTCTGAGGAGTCCGCAGGCACTGCACTGGTCCTGAGGTTTGCCCGAAGGCATTGAAGGATAGGACAAATTTTCATGGGGACAATAGATTGTACCTTGAAAAACAAGGACTAAAGCAGTTTTAAAGCAGGACTCAAGGTTAAAACAGTAAGAGTTTCTAAACTCTTTTTCAACCATTTCTCAATTTCAATGTGTTCACCCCTGATTGTCAATGCACATTATAGGATGAACAGCAATATTCAGATTCTTTTCATTGTCATATGAAGTAACAATCTACAACGCAATCTAACTTATAACTATGTGTATATATATATATATATATATATATATATATATAGCTATAGCAATATTTAACAGTCTCATTTGTTTACATTGCAGGGATCCCAAAAATGTCAAACAATCAAAGTGAACAAATACATCTATTGACCAGTGGCAGCTCTACCGCAGAGCTTGTTGTGTTACACCTCAAGATCAATTGATACCCTCATTAGCCAATTGGATTTGGCCAAGAGCCCTCTACACAAGGCTTTGTTTGTTATTGTGTGAGAGAAATGAGTCCGGTGGGGATGGAGACGGCTGTACTGATAAAAGGACAGGAGTGGCGGTGACAGATGAGAAAATAAATTGGGAGAGTGGTGTTTAGATGAAGATGTATAATTGTAGATGCTGCAGTAAAAGTTCACCTTAGGTAGAAAGAAAGATGAGAGATCAGAAGCTACCTTCACATAAATTGAGCACATGTGAGTCCATGTGAAGATGTATGCCTCTTGATGCCTTGTTGGCCAGTGTGCATTAGGCAGCATATATGTTACCTATGCGTGGGTATAATACAGTGTGACATCTGGTTTCTATGAGGGCCAGGGCAGACTGAGAGCAGCCAAGTACAGCACAGAAGGTATTAGAGGTAATTTACTTATTAGAGAAAAAAAGACTCAATCTCAGGAGCTGTGATTGGAAATGGAGATGGGGCTTATCTGAAGGACTATCAGAGTGCCTACAGGGGAAATACAGGCACAAGCAGTGGCACTTAAACACACAACTGTAAATGCATCTCAGCCACAACAAACCCTAACATAGAAAAATAAAACATTAGGCTACGTTAATTACACGTCCTCATCAAATTACATTAATAAAATACTTCAGTATTACAGTTGTTATTGTAAGCCAAATAAACTATTCCAGAGAATAAAAATACCTTAAAATACTGTCATAATGCAACACAAATCAATGTTAACTTTGGTTTATACATTATTTAAATATAATTCTACTTACATTACAAACCAAATGAGTGTTGTTGTGCTTAAAAAAAGTGCTACAGAAATATTTATTCCAAAGTATCAGCTTACATCATATCATCAATAATTGCATTGATTTATTGATGTCATTTAATTATAACATTGCAATGGTCAAATGATGCAGGCACTGAAGTGAATATTAAAAAAATACATGTACTGTAAAGATCTTTACTTTTCTTCTTGGCCTGTCCACAGTGTGTTGTTTTGGAGCTCTGGAGTTTACAGAAGAGACAATGTGTTCACTGTCTTCATGTCTTTTCTACAGAACAGCAGATTCTTAGGTGATTTGTTTTTATATTATAATCTAATGTTATACTGTATATGTAAGCATCAATCTATTCATTGTTTTTAGCAATTAGTCAGTGCTGTTCGGCCATTTTTGGTTCGGTTTTGGGTCTAGCCGCTGCTGTCTGTGTGGCCTTTTTTTATTGTAAAGTGAGGACGCTGTTCCTTTTACAGAGAAACCACAGTGTGTCATAGCTGCAGAAATAGATCACATCACCTTAACCCAACCAGTTTGTTTTCAAAGATGTTCTGTGGTGAAGTCTGTGGAAAATGTCCATGAAAATAAATCAGCAGATTCAAGTCACAAGTGTGATATCTAACATAGGTGATATTCTGCATGTGTAAGAATTACGTTTTTTTTTATAATATAATAGGCCTCTAACAAAACGTTGTGATATTTATCCATTCTAATAATTTGTGTGATTCCTTTTCATCACATTTCGCAACGTGCGTATCCATGCACTGGAGGTCTTTTGGAAGATTGACGTAAATACAGTACATTTCATTTCATGTCATTGCATAGCATTGTGTAGGGCTCCCCCTGTAGGATAACTAATGTACTGCACTTCACAAACTTGCATTACACAAAAAGTATGTGGAACTGATATTAGTAAGCCAGTATCTTAATATACACAAATATTGTCTATTTGAGTAGGTAAGATAACTCATAATACATTTAATTAATAATTTTAAACAAACTAAAATGCCATAGTAAAAGAAACATTTTATTTCTGTTAGTCTTGATAATTGGCAGATAAGACACAGAGGTCACATGTGAGTGGTGATCTTGTCTGCTCTTTGGGGCATCATAAATCACATGATAGTGTCTGGGCGCTGCCCACAGGGTTAAACCAACAGTGGCCTGAGAGGGAGGCCGACAGACACAGCTCTGTCTCCTTCAATGACAACCACACAACACCATCAGTAAAAGGGAGTAAAACACTTTAGCCATAAGTAGACATGAACCACTATTGACACAGTCACTGCTGCAAATAAAAATATATTACCAGACTGTCACATCTTCCTACTTCAGTTACTGTTTCTGGTAAAACATAACCACACATCCCACACACTATAGGCTTATTTTCACTTTCCATCTGCTGTACAAGCTAGACTTCCCTGTAAATGCAGGACAGAGGCTAAAGTTTGACATACACAGTCTTCACTGACAGTATTTGACTCAAGTCTGGATGATCTTAAATACAATGAAGCAGAGCCATCCAACAAAGGTCTGCACACTCTGTCCTGAACCCACTGGGCAGCTGCCAAACTGGGGCAAAGGGAGAACAGACAGAAACATAATGTAGCTCTCATACTCTGAAGTCTGAACATACACTGCATTTCATTTTGAGTTTTTGAGTGTATGATTAATTATGTTTACGATTAATACAAATAATTACATGATGTTGTATAATAAATCTGCAGTGAGCCAGAGTAGCAATTGTGTTTTGGTGAGTAAAAGTGCATTTTGTAGCTTCAATTACACTTTAGAAATGTGGTCTAGCAACACTCAATGTTGGATTTCCCTTCATTACAACAATCTTGGTCATATGTGTGGCAAAATCTTTTACATTAATATAAGAATGATCACAATCAAATACAATTGTTCAGTTGTTGATGTTCAAATGTTTTTTTCTTTAGCAAGAAAGAAAAAAGAATAAAATGGGCAAATATAAAAGAGTCTAGAAGACACGCAGTTCCTAAAAGAAAAGTGTTCGCTCATGTAGCCAATGTGTTAATGTGGGAAAGGTCAAAAGAGGCAAGTTCAGCTTCAGGGTCTTGGTAGATGTATGATTAGAGTCAGTATGCACCTTGTGCTACACTGTGAATAATGGCAGACAAACAGGGCAATAGCTATGGGGTACTTCCTGTTTTTCAAGTTAAAAGCCCCCATTTATCTCTAGATTAGGCTACATTCTTACAAATGAGTTTTTTCCTCACACAAACCCCGTTGTGTAAAGACCACTTTATATATTTGTATTTGTCCTGTGAATGTCATGAGCTGACAGTTGATAGTCAGTGTTTTGTCATATCTGAGATGGACACTATTCCCCTGTGACGAGGTATCATTGCGTGGCATCGGCCTGCTCCCAGCTCATTATCTCAAACTGTTCTTTTATTACAGGAAATTGCATGAGGAACGAGAAGCAGTTTGTTTCAAGAAAGACAGAACTCTACAGAGAGATGCTGATGATGCAGGTGAGGTCAGAAATGGGTTAAGTAAGGATCTTTGCATCTGGACCTGAAGTATATTTAGCCTATGGAAGAAATATATAGTAGGATTTAAAAAGTGACTACATGTAAACTTGGGTTTTGGCCTTCTTTTGAGTTTACTTGCAAACAAGTCTACAATACGGCAACATATGTTCAAAATAAATATTTAACATGCACATGCATATAAAACTGTCAATCATCAATTACTATTTTATAAGTATCTAAACATCTTTTACATTTTAATTCATTTAGACTAATGTAATAGCCCACTTTTACATGGGTTATTGATATTTTTAGAAACTTGTAATGCTTTTCCATGAAAGATGAAGAACGTATCTGTTGTTCATGCATGTGTGCTTATGTGCGTGTGGTCCTAGATGATAGATGTTTGGTGGGAGGAGCATGAGGAGTAGGGCAGTAAACACTGAGATGGTGCTTTATCTGACCTTGTTCTATGATGTAAAATAGATAATCTGTCAGAATTATTCATTTAAATTAGTCCCTCTCCTTACCTCTGCAGCAACATCAAATCAGAGTTTGTGGAGTACCACTTTGACCAATAGTTAAGTTTTACTTTAGTCCATCCCCTGGTCTCTAGAAAATACAGACTAACCAACTAGAACAGGGTCAGGTAGTCAGTTCTGAGCATTTTCCATTTTTCTTTCTATTTTCTATTTAATTTAAAAATTATAGAATGCACTGCTCTCCTTAAGGTACACATTATGATGTTGGGATTGCTTTAAGCAAGAACTAAACTGTGTTTTTTCTGCAATTTTTTCACCAAAATTCCCAAACCCCCCAAAATGAGAGATCTAAAAATAGTTTGGCCACTTTAAGGGCACATAATTACTGCCCCAAAAACGAATGAAAAAGTAATCAGTGCAACATGGGACAAAAATATAAATACTGACTAAATGAAAATGAAAACCATAAATTAATAAAGACAAATATTGAAGATGAGAAAACCATAAAGGTTTGCCCTGGTGGGTGTGGTCGTGTGCATGAGCATTTGAAGTGCCAGTCTGAGTTGGGAAGGTGGAAGTCACCCCTCTGGTGACCCTCTTTGCGCCCGGGGGTCACACATTGTTCGGGAGGATGCAGACACCCAGGCTGATGGATGGCCACTCAGGACGTTTCCCCGGGTTTGGCTCTACTCGGGAAATCGTAATTCACCCCATGGGAGAAGAAGCTAAAGGCAGACTTGGTCCCTCTCTTTTTCTGTTGGATCCAGGATGCGATGAAGAGGCTTAAGAGCAGCCGCCTTTGAGACAAGTAAATCTTCCACTCGCAGCTATCTCGTGTCCAAGGCTCGGCCTAAAGGAGTCAAGTTGTTTATAGTGCAGCCAAAAATAAGTTACTGTGTCCTCATGCTTCACTACAGTGTGACTCTCTTGCATAAGACTATATTTACTAAAATGGATAAGTGTGAGTTTACAAGACTGTTTGCTCATAATTATGTTCTACGTTTCTTTACTTTCAAATTCTTCATAAAAATATGTTTGATAATTGAACACATCAAAGCCAACCTAAAGTCCAGTCAGCACCTATTAGTTCATAAGCCACTATCTACAAATGTATTTTTCCTTTGAATATTAAAAAATAATCACAAATGTATAACATTGCTGCATACTACGTTTTTCAAGTTGCAACATAAAAAAAGAAAAGAGAAAGTAAAAATACCGTAATGGGGGTTTGAGAAAAGGCCCATTTTCATGAAACTATCTCCGGTTATAGTGAGTACTCTCACATCCCTAAATCTTCAAGAAGTATCAGCTTTACTTTCAAAATAAGCAAATATAATAAATGAGATTTCACGCAAACACATCACTGGAGCCAGTGCCATGGTCTTTTAAATCACGCATCAGCTGCACTGTATCACCGTGCACACTGATTTGTTAACTACACACGTCACAAAAATATTGCTTATGGACTGATGACCAGTTCCCCTGTTTTTGAAATCTTCTCCTACGCTGTGTCTACCATGTATTGAGTTAGATGTGGTGAATAATTCATTAAAGAGCGGAAAATGTGTGTTGTTAGTGACTGACTGTTAAAAAACATTTAGGAGCAGTAACACACAAAAGCACTTTCGTAAAAAAGAAAAGATAAAAAGATCTTATGTGTAATAATGCATTATTGGACTCACTTGTGTGATAAAGACAGAATCACATTTGACATTTGAAGTATGATTTCCTTCAACAATCTCTCGCCTCATCTTTCTGTATTCGTGTTTGGCTGTGTGCTCAACTACAGATGACTCAGATGACAACACTGACTAAGCTGTAAACATGACACATCAAGAATACCACTTTATTTAGACCTATTTGTTTTAGTACAGTAGATTTTAGTATAAATCATAAAATATAAAAA
>JAVQKG010268009.1:0-27004 GCA_036025885.1 Hypseleotris bucephala
AGTTCTGTGAGACAAAACGCCCTGTTGATGCCAGGGGTGAGAGACTGAGAGAGTGTGATAACAACACATTAGCTCAGATAACAACAGATAACAGAACCTAAGGGTGCACAAAATTACAAAACATAAAGCATTAGTCCATAGCGGCAGAAGACCACAGAAGGTCTGTACAAGGTCAACCTAATAAAATGTCCTGCGCGTATTTGTCCAAATGATGACTAGAAAAATTACGTCTTGTGGCTATTTTTGGGCTCAGTAACATCTCAAACCCATAGATTAAGTGTGTGTCGGCCTTGCATGTCCAGGCCTGTGTGTCTAATCCCTGTCAGTGACTGTAAAGCAGCCTGCTCATTACTCACAGCCCCAAAAGGCGATTTAACACAGATACTGGTGGAGCAGCTCTCATGAAAGACGACACTGTCTGTGATCCGTGCATATCTGTTCACCATGGCTAAAGTGGTTAGATATCTCGTGAATCAACAGTTAACAGGCAGATTACTAGACAAAGTACACTCATTGGCCACTTTATTAGGTTCAGCCACTGAGGCAAAAAGACTAGTAGCCAATGACATTGATACAACTCAATGCACTTAGTCCTGGTAATGATTTTTAATAACAGTGTATTGACAGTGTGAAGTCATTGGTCAGTCAGTCATCATGTGCCTGTATTTATGGTACAAATTATCTAGGCCTAATAAATCTAACTAAAACGACTCAAATCAAATTAATATTCTCAGTTGAAGTTGTGTTAAATAATCTAGAGATATTCCTTATTTGTTTTGTATACATGAGGATTTGGACTACCTCAGACAGTGTGGAGGAGAAGTGGTTGCAGTTCTTGTGCATGAGGTGGTAGGCGTTTCCTTTGTACTCCTTCCCCATCTCCTCCACGATCCGCTCCACATCGTCCTCTGTGAAGTCTGTGCTGCCCAGGACTATGGCTTCTCTGGACAAACAAGGATCAGTAAGAAACCACTTTAAAAGGTGTACTTCATAAGGTTTCTCAAATCAAAAAATGTTAGTAAACTTTTAAATGCTTTATCCGACCCTGTTCTATAGTGTAAAGTAAGTAGTCTGTCTTATTATTTTTACTTTAGTCCCTCCCCTGGCCTCTATAGCAACATCAGATCAGACTATGTGGGTTACCAATTTGACCAATAATAGTCGAGTTTTACTTTAGTTCCTCCCCTGGCCATCATAGAACAGAGTCAGGTAGTTATTTTTAAAAAGTCACATTTTACTTAAATTTAGTCCTACTTTGGCCTTGTTTAGTCGTATTTATTTTGAATACATTTTAAATAAACTACTTAACTGAACTTTCATCAAAATATTGCAAAAACTATAGATATCACAATCTTAAAAATCAAATATTATGTTTTTCCTCATACCGTGATAGTGAGTTAATAAATATAAATGCATGGTTTTGTGATAAAGCCTCTATATGAAAGGACCCTGTGTCTTTTGTGTCGTTATTTTTCACAGTCAGTCCGAAGCCACAGGCCAAATCAACTAGAGCAGAAGTAACACACTGCTACACTGTAGGCTCCACTCAGATGAATGTGGGAATCCCAAAACATATTGAACTACACTGTCTCGATGTCCAGAAAAACTCTTTAAAATTCATGTTCAAACTAAGTGAGAGCTGTATTATTGAAGCACTTTTTCAAGAGAGTGTGAGTACAATTCTTCCTCTTTCAGTGTTGAGCAAACTAAGCATTTCTCCCAAGTTGTATTTACATATTTGTTTCAATGAGAAGTCTAACATTTGCATCATTTCTGTTCTGCACGTTGTTCCCACTCAAATCATCTGCTGCCTACCAAGAAAAAAACTGTGAAAACAAGTCATGCTGGTGCACATGTCTTTACAGCTACTTCATCATTTGACAATTGGGTAGAAAGTAGCAAGTACCATACAAGATCTTTACTTTCTAAAACCATTACTAGGTTGGCCCTAAGAATTTGTCAAAACAGTTCATGTCATAATTAATGCTACAATGAATGCTATTTTTGAAGAAATTAATTTGCTTGTTTAGTGTTTTTCCGTGTGTTTTGAATTAAATCACCTCTCACGTAATAGACAAAGAAAAAAAACTCACTTGAATTTGAAAGTATCACCGAGCTCAGTTGCGTCACCCGGTGTGATCTCAAAGATTCCTGAGAATGGGTACGGGTGTCCGCCATAAGCAAACTCTGAAAACACAAATTGTATTAGAGACCTCCGTGAAAGGTGTCAAATAACAACTTTACATTGGTGGGGGGATCGTTGAATCGTGTTGCATTCATTTATGCTTTGATCTTCACCATTTTTACTGTAACAATGCCAGTGTTCATATTAATAAAAATAATGAAAATAAATAGTATCAAGTATTATCGAAATAGTGATCTTAAAAAAATTGTGTATATATAACCATATCGCCCACCACTAACTTTACATTAATGTCAAAATAACTTACCTCTTCCATAGATCTCAATCCCTGAGTGAAAGACCCCGATGCCCAGAGAGCTGGTGAACTCATTGATCCAGTACTGAAAGAAAGTAAAAAGAAGAAACATGAACAGGTTAGCAAAAAATGTAGACATTTCAAACTGCTAATCAACTACTGTACTCACAAAAACCAGGAAGTATCAGAATAACGAGCAGCGGTCTGAATTTGGCTTTTATTTCTTTGAACTAAAAATGCTGTGAATAAACAGTGAATTCTGAAATAAAACATCAGCTTCCTCACATTATTGCTGAAAGAGTAGGTGTTCATTATAAATAAAGTATGTATCGACTAATCGGAGCGCTTCTGTGAAAGTGTGTGATTGATCCAAAAAAGGTAACCTTGGCTGTAAACCAAAAGCCCACAGAGGGTCATAGTAAAGTTCTTGTATGCTGTACTATTAACAGACTAATGAAGGGACGTGATAGTCAGGACAAGACGACAGAAGATAGAAAAGACAACTAATAATAAATAACCCTTGGACCACACAAGGGCCACTTTATTAGTTGCAGGGTCTACCATATAAGTGAAAGATACTTATATGTCACTGTCTTGTTTACTTTGGCTTGTAATAAGGTCTGCTCCTGTACAAACTCAAAAAATCAATTATTGATTGGAGCAGCACTGGTCTCTGGTGTTACCTTCCACCTTTTCAGTCACCTTTTTCTGTTGTGGCTCTTGTGTTTAAGGCTGATTAGTTTGGTTCTTGCTAGGTAGAATATTTGATCATTTACTGAGATTAAAACTTTTCTAAGCCATCTTTACTTAATATACATTTATTTATTTATTTGATTAAATCCTCTATTGCAGCTGCACTGTTTGTGAAATGAGTAGATAGAAAAGGTGCATTGTATCTATAGCCTCTGTTCTGTACAGCAGCACAATATATTGCACAATTATTGTTAATGAAAAATCAGCATAAATCAATATCGCAATAACATCATAGTCTTCTATATTATGTAGATTTTACAATGTTAAAATAATTTCTCGTATTAGGACTAAAAATTAAAATGTGTTGTAACATAATAAATGTTATGACTTCCTCAATTTTGTCCTTCATTTGTTCTAGTTTTGATTCCTTAAGTTTTGATAAAGAACTACTATTGCTTAATTGAACTTCATAATGAATCAAAATTTAACAACAAAAATCTATATCTCAACATTGTTACTGAATATCTCATGTTTTTTCTCATATTGTTGCACCCTCCGGTTCACAGTGACAGGATCTCCGGCTCCTCCCGCTCCTGGTGAAATAAGACTCTTATCTCAGCCTCATTATTTCAAAGCTTGTTAAAACGTTCCTCCTCCTCCAAGCCACAGAGGGAGACAGTGTGTGGAAGACAGTGGCAGTAAATAGTGCGCCTGTTGTGAATGAATAGTCACTATAGACCACACATTAGACAGTTAAAGTTAATTAATGCATCTGAAATGTTGTAACAAAATGCAGTGGCTATGGTTCACTGCTCTAGAAATATAAAATAGCACCATACCTAGCTTCAAGTTGTCATGAGAAATGGTGCTGCTTAAATTGAACTAAAGCCACAAGGGAAGGAAACTGGTGCTTTGCAAGATAAATGCAGATCATATTTCTAGTTATGTGTTGCTCTAGTGCAAAATCTATGTTTAGTCCAGTTTAACCTGCCGTACAGCCACTTTACAAGCTTATGCAACTGCTTATTATTGCAGTGCAAATAGCCAATCATCATTTTATTAGATACAATGGTTGCTTAATAAATTACCTTGTGTGTGTGTGTAAGTATAGGTAGAGGTTGTGTAATTTATCAAAATAGTAAGATTTGAAAGAATAATTTAATTTTAAGCAGTCTGCACTTCTGACATGGCTTTAAATAATATGCATTACACCGTATGTCTAAAAATGTACAGCAGCATGTGCCAATCTTGCATGTTGCCATTTGGGTCTACATAATAATATTATGTAGGGGAAATGTCGTGCCTTCACTGCTCAGCCTCTGATTGGTTGTGACCTTTATATTCTTACTACTGGAAAGAATAAACCATGTGATAAAGTGTGTTCTGTGTTTTATCTCAAAGTGAAAGACTTTATGTCTATGTGAAATCTATTGACATTCCTGGTACAGCAGCCAACACTGTTTAAAGGTTTAAAATTGTCAGTGAATGTACATAAGGCCATAAACGCACTCATCATGTGCCTTGCTGGGCGTCTGGTCAAAATGCAGTAATACACACACATTACATATGCATGCGTTGTGTGTCAACTTGAATTTCTCAAGACGTGTCAAACTAATTGAAAGGTTATATCAAAATATAGTTTGCCATGACACTAACTAAGACACACACTTTTTTTTTTTTTTTTTTTTAGAAACAAATAGAATATGTCCAGCTTTTTATACATTACCCTTCTAATACACAACTAACAAGTAGGGCTGCACAATTAACCACAATCAAATCGAAACTGCAATTTCAATTAGCAAACCACAAAGGTGGCAGTTTTTTAGGCGTTATAATATCCACTGCAAAAACGTAGCTTAAACTTACACTACATACACTAAATTTTGTGAATGCTTTACAGTTAATATTTTAGTCTTCTTTCAAGTGTTTATATATGTTAAAATGTGCTGTGACCTGAAATCTAACCGCAATTAAAGGGCAAGGTTACTTACTTTGTCTATCCCTGGGTTGTATAATATAGCACATATTTCGTACAACAATGAAGCCTAATAAGTATCTGTCTATGACCTGTGTGGTACTGGACCTCGTGACCTTGTAAGGTGCAGCTGGTGAACAGACAGGTGGTGTGAAGATAATGCTGCCTCATTACAACAGTGCGCTAAAGCACTCAGAGCTGGACAGGAAATCCACTTAGGATAGAGCCAAGAGCCAACAAACATAAGCAGAGACCAAGGGGCAAGTGGCGATATTAGCGACAGTCACTTGGCACTATTGATCCGAAAACTAGAAAGAGCAAAAGAGTCTTCATCAGTGTATTCATTAACAGTGTGTGCCACCTGTGCCTTTATCAGATGAATGGTTTCCTGATTTCAAACAAAGAAGCAGGTGGCATACAACGTAGATTTTCAATTTAAATCAAATATTGAGTATATTCTTGTTTTTTAGAGTGTGGACATAAATTTGAATTCTTAGTTGGCCAGGATGTGAAGAAGCTACTGTATACAATATATTACATTGCACTTTGCCAGAATGTCCAGAATCCTATAGGGGATCCCATTGTTTTATTTGGTACAGGGGGCTGTTGACTAAATAGGTACACTTTGTAGTTAGTTGTTACAATAGTTCTGGTTTTGACCAGTAAGACAATAGTTCAAAGCCAAATGTTAGTAGTAGATTGTAAGTGGTGTGAAATGTTTGAAAAACACAGTTTTGTGCAAAGGATATTATATTGCCCGAAAACTGCATGATTTGCTATTTGCTAATAGCATAAATAAATAGCATAATAAAAATAATTTAATTTGATTGCAATTAACTGTGCAGCTCTAACTCAAAGCCATTAGAATTAACTATGAAGAACAATATGTCTGAACCTTTACATCAGCAAAACACACAAGCCTCATTTACAATCACATCCCACGAGGTACAAGAGGGCTCTCCTCTTTTTTGCACCTGCTTAGTTTTTAGCTTCACAGGTGATATTACAGAATTTTCAACTTGTACTTAATAGATAATACTCAAATAAATAAATTACTGAAAAATGCCATGTATTCAAAACTAGGAAACCTAAAAACAGGGTGAACCGCAATATGCTAAAGAAAACACACATTAAAACTATGAGCAAGTTACAGTATGTTTTACTTATGCATGACAAAGTTCCCGTAAGCTTGTCTGTACTGTTACTATCACTACTACTGGGTCAAGTGCACTTCTACAGCCATTCACAAGAATCAAAGTGATGCACAGATGAAAGCCAGTGAAGTGAACACAGAGGAAGTGAAAGAGAGAGAGGGAGGAGACAGAAGGAGGAAGATGGAGTGTCAATAAACTGTGGAGGAGGGGAGTGCTGATCATACTATAAAGAACCAAGGCACCATTCATATATGCAAATGTATACCAAGTAATGTTGAAATAGTCTGAGAAAATTGCTCCAACTCTTGGGCTTTTTATGTTTAAGTGTTCAAAAGATGATGCCGTTGATATACTATACCAAAATATAAGGGATAATTGACTTGTTTTAAAATGTTAATGCCACAGTCATATTGCTGCATTTCAAGACAGAGGGATATTTATCTAGAGTCAGGTGATAGTAATTTATAGATTGCTGTTAGGAGAATTCTGTAATTTAATCTAAAAGTCAAAAATTAACTAACTTATCTTTCAGTGATATGTAGTCATTCTGGTGCCCCTCTGTCTACTGAGTGACTACAGCAGTGATGACCACACACTGACTCAAGCTGACCCCTACAGTCAAAAACAAAGACCCATCCTCCCCTACAGCAGAAGACAGCATCTGACCAGCTGCTCGGATATCTGACACACTAATGTAAATGTTTCTCCTAGGTCACCCGACTGTTTAGGAGGCCAAAAAGGATTGGTATTTTCTTGAATTTCATAAACATGGCAAAAAGGGAAAATAACTAGGTTACACCGTTTCTCATGGATTTCTTAAGTGACTATGGCGGCGATTTTTAGTTAAACATTAGAAGTACGGGTAATGTAAGAATATCAGTAATGTTTTCTACTTACATTAACACATACATTCTTACCATTTACAACAAGCAAAAAATATTATCTGTTTTTAAGACTATAGATAGGCTAACAGATTATAGTGGGCTAGTATAGTCTCCTCTTTTTATGGGAAACACTGAATGTATTTTAGGGCAGTACATGCATTGAACTTGCTGGGACAATGGTATATTTTGCTCTGAGTGAAAAGGAGATGACTTCAAAACTGTGCCTACATGTTAGTGACATTGATAGTTTAATTTGGACCATGTTAGTAGTATACACAGACTGTCTGCATCTTATTGTACTGATAGAAGATATTTCATAACGGTATTTGTGATTCCATCTTGAATATAGAATTTATAAATGGATCCTGAGAGTAAAAATTATTGTCACTTCAACAGGAAACCAAGCATCTAGGAATTACAGAAAAATTCTCCTTGCTTTGATGACAGTGGCTTGGTTGCGCCTTAACAACTAGTAAAAACAAACATTCAACAAACATCTTTCTCTTTTCTTTAGCTACATTTCTTTACATTGTACCTTTTTCTTACCATATCATAGACATTGAGTATAATCGGCTCGTTTGCCATCACAGACTTCAATCGTTCCCCTATGCCTCCAGAAAGAAGCCCAAACAACTCTCGCCCTCCAAAATTAGTCCGTCGTCGTGTTGTCTTTATTCCTGGCACTTTGACGGCACTGGATCAGATTGAGTGTGTAATTTTACAGCCAAATGTGAAAACTTCGGAGATCCAGGGATGCTCAAATTGTCCAACATCTGAATGGCTTTGTCCAGATCTTCAAAGAAGACAGCGGCGCACAGATAAGCCTTGTCAAAACCAGCTTTTAAAAAACCCGCAGAGGTCAAAGTGAAATATTTTTAAAGCGCTTATCATTTCCTTTTATTTTCCCAAGCATCTTTGACAAGCAGTCTATTTTCTTTTGTGCTGTTAAATAGTCATTTCTTCGACAAAAAGCAGCTAACTGTTTTGAAGCTAGCTAAGGGGTCGCGCTTGAACAGGATGCGAGGACTGCTCTCGGGAGAAAAGAGAAAGCGAATGAGCGCAGAGCGGAGTGATGATTCAAGACTCCATTAATCTTACTGAAAGAGGCTGATGCATTGTGGGTAATGTAGTTTCAGACTAAACACTGAACTAGGTCAAAGTATTTAGGGGAAAGGGCAAACCTCAATGTAATAAAAAGTGAAAATAAAAGCATTAAAGGTGTAGTCAATAAGTTACCTAAAAAAAATAATAAAAATTTGCTTTATCTCACCACAGGTTATAATGTTAAATAGGTTATCAAAAGTTTAACAGATAGTAGTTTACATTACTTTACACCTTTCAGTGTAATTAAACAATATTACAGACTTCAAGAAACATTGTTTAGCTTTAGTTTAGACCTGATTTAATCCTGATTTAGACATGTGTTTAGGTTCAAGTTTATTATTAGTTCATTAACTAGTACTTGAAAAGCCATTTTAACTAGTACTTGAAAAGCCTTTTTTTTTAGAAGTACATTGGGCTACAATACAATATCCAGTACACTACATTCATGAGCAAGAGTAAAATTATTACCAACTGAAGCAATAAACCTTTTTATCATTCATCAGCTTTTGTGTCCAATAGATGTGCAATTACATTAGCATTTAAAGTGAAAATAGTCTTTCAGTCTTGATCATTTTCTCCCAACAGTTCAAATAGTGTCTCTTGGTTTGAAAAGTCTTGTAGCGATGAATTCATTTCATCCAAAAGGTCCTCTCCGAGTAGAAAGCTCTTCATGTCATGCACTGTCAAACCAATCCGGTGGTCCGTTATGCGATCCTGCGAAAAGTTATAGGTCCTAATCTTCTCAGACCTGCCTTTTGTGCCAATCTAAAAGAGCGTAAAATAACAAACATGAAATATTTCTTTGCAATTAATCTTCCCTTTATGAAGTATACTACGTACAAAGTGTTGGGGATAATTCACTTTCAGATGAAATTACAGAATGTTCTAAGAATGCAGAATAACTTAATACTTTAAAACTTAAATGTTATACTTTGATAATATATTTTTGTCAACTAGTAATATTCCTGTGGCATGAACATTTTCTACAAATTTTGCCCAAAAGTCAAATATCCCTAACTTTTTGCAAGTATATATTTTTGAATGTCTTACCTGAATTTTACGCTGGTTGTAACGTTTACTAGTCTCTTCTTCTAGCTTCATACTGTACAGTTTGGCTCTTAGGACTTTCATGGCTTTTTCTTTATTTTTTATCTGGGACCTTTCCTGTTGGCATTCTGCTACCACACCTAAGAAACAAAAATAAATGTATTAAAAAAATCAAAACAGCTGATTTGAGTATTATATAGTATACTAGGAGTGGCCGATATGGCGATATAAAACAAACTGTGATATGAAAATCAAGCTAATCTGGGAAGATTGTTGAATGGTGATACAGCACATTCATTTATGTTGTGTGGTTTTACCGGTAGGCAGATGGACTATTCTAACGGCGCTGTCCGTGGTGTTCACATGTTGACCTCCTGCACCGCTGGCTCTCTTGGTTTCAATCCTCAAGTCTTTGGAGTTTATTGTGAACGAGATCTAACAGACAGAACACAGCACATACACTTTAGATAACAGTTTGTGAGTTATGTAGCAAAGCAGACCAACAAAAGCATCCACACATCAACATCTTCTTTATATACAGTTTAATTATGCATTTTAAGGCATCACCACATATTTTTGTCAACTAGTTTTTTAACTAACTTAAACTTAACTAACTAACTTAACTCATAAACTCTGTGTTTCAAACTTTCTTGCTGAATGTGTACCTCAGTAGGTTGTGGAAGAACAGCTACAGTCATGGTGCTGGTGTGCATTCGACCTTGTTTCTCCGTCCTTGGAACTCTCTGGACTCGATGGACACCAGCCTCAAACTTCAGTTTTTTATAACAGTGATCACCACTAATGCTGGCTGTAGCATGACGCAGTCCACCTGTGGGCAAATAATCAACAATTTAGTTTTTACATCAATCATTTTACGTCAACAATCAACAGTAGTTTCCAAACAACTTGAAGTATATTGTAGTTATTTCAACACTATGGATTATACTGTTAAAATTATGGCATAACTAATTTAATAACACCAGTTAGTAGCAGTAATCTTTGACATGTTTGTAGAAATCTAAAGGTTTCTTATAAATACTAGTTTCACATTGGTTTGTCCAAAAAAGGTAGTATACTGTATGTTAGGTAAGGCAATAAAATAATTTACAGTATTAACAAACCTAAGTCACTGGTCATGTGCTCCAGGATTTCAAAAGACCAGCCGTGGTGCTGAGCAAACCCGTTGTACATGTCAAACACCTATTAGAAAAGAATGACACTCAAATTAAGATCACAATTCTCATCTGAAAGTAAATATATAAATTACAACTATAATATATTATTAAAACTGGTTTGGAAATGTCCTAACCTCAGCAGTAAACAGCATGGCTTCCTGACCCCCAACACCAGCTGTCACCTCCAAGACCAGGTCGTTTAAGTCTGCATCTTCCTCTGGTATCAACAGATCAATGATCTATACATAGACAACAAAGACATTCAAAACATCTGAAAGCTTATCTTCAATTGCAGCACTGTGAGGCATCACTTTCTACCTTTTGTCTGAGACTTTGAATATCTTGCAAACAGGCATCTCTTTCTAGTTCTGCCAGTTCTCTGAGGGCTTGGTCTTCATCTGTAAAATCAAAAGACACTTAAGACCCATCTCATTGCCCTTTTCAATCGAAGGATCTGGGACTAAACAGAAAGTCTTATTGCTCTTCTTGCTCACCTTTCAAGAGTACCTCTGTCTCAGCCATCTCTTGTTCCTTGGCTTTCAGCTCCCGGATGCTGTGTATGACAGAGGTTAACAAGGACACTCGGGTCCTTTTGGCTTTTAGCTCTTCTTCAGACAGGCTCTGTGTAGACTCGCAGGTGTTGACAGCTTTTAGACTATCATTGTACTCATTTTCCACGTTCTTCAAATAGTCACGTAGAGATGCTTTGGCAAAAATCTCATCCACTGTCAGCAACTTGGACACCATGAGGGATGTAGTTGTATGTAGGGTTCTCTTTGGTATCCCATTAAAAATAATTGCGTGATGCATCAATCTTCCTTTACGTTGAATGTGTCCTCTTTGTATGCAGATGTCACGTGAAAAATTTTGTAACGAACGCTTCAACACAGTCTTAGCTATGTGTAATAAGGCTGTTGTACTTGTGTGAGCCATTATTTTAAAAATCTAAAGCAGCATCTGAAGGTAAACTTGTCTGGGGTTCGGGGACATCATTTTGTCTATTTATCAAAGTGTACCAACCTGATATTTTCTCATAATGTTACACCAAAAGCTCCATAATTGATTTCTTTTCTTTTCAGGCTTTGTCTAGAAGTGTATGTAAAATAATTATCAGCAGCAATGCATTGACTAATCCGGTACGTCTTAAAAGTATGTCTGACATGAAAAAACATAAAGAATGGTTGTTTAAGCTTGCTTTATACAATCGTCTGTCTTTACCAGGTTGCAGAAGGGCGCAGACATGTTGAAATCCACACGCATGCGCATTGGGTTAAACATTTCTTATTTTATGAGGCCTGCTGACCTCTAGTGGAAAACAAGTTAATTGAGTTAAAAGAATTTAAAAAATGCTGCCTTGAAAATGGCGTGACCTTATGCAAAAGCCTGGATGCTTATGTATGCGAATACATCCATGATGCGAACAGGTGACTTACGTACGTAAATGACAGCATTCTCCAGTTTGTAGATGAATGCAGCTGTCCTGAGAGTGCAGTTCTCCGGGCCTGCAGATACACCAGATACACCCTACTCAGTTTGTAGATGAATGCAGCGTGGCTTGAATGTAATAGACTTGTAAATTTGATTGTACTCTTTACATTACCACTTGTAAATGAGCATACCACATTCACATCATACTACAGCAATTTAAAAAAAAACTTACAATTATATAAAGTTGGTTATTGAAAAATATCACATCTTGACTCGTTTTGCTTGTTAGTTTGTTAAAAGTATGTTAAAATACACTCAGGTCATGTTTGCAGTGAATGGCGACATTTACAAATTCCTCGCTGAAGTGTGACTTCCCACAGAGCAATCTCTTACTTTTCCAGCCTTGCTGTGCTTGTGTCATGCAAAATGACTTTAGACTCTTATTTATACATTTAACTGCACCAGTCTCTTTGGGATTATTCCAGAAATATAAAATATGTGGCCCATAATTTGTATTAAAAATTATAATGTGTTCCTCATACATTACTATAGTACTGAAAAAGATTAAAATAGATCAGTGCTATAATGCAGTAAATCTAAAGAAGTCGTTAAGAAATTGATAAAAAAATGTTGGGTTAAACAATAGGAAATATAGTCAAATTTACAGTGAAAATAAACGATGAGACAGACATGCTTGTGGCTCACATGCATTGAGTGTATATAGTTGTTATATATACCTCAATGCTCACATGTTACGGGTCACTGGTGTAGGTACCAAAATGCAAATGTTTCAGATCGAGAGGGAAAACCCGCGGCACCACGTAGACCGCGCGTTCACTCAAGCAGCAGCGTGATTGCGTAATGTTTTCTCATTGGTTCAAATTTTAAAGAGACGCACAGGGATTGGTTTGCGCCCTTTGCGCACGGATTTTAAAACAGACGAGTATAGTGGCGGACTTTTCAGTTTTCATGAAGAAGCTGAGGGGTATATATGAAACTTTTACCCTGTTCTGATTTGGAGGGAAAAGGACAGGTGTAACGATACAGAGAAATAAGGTAAGACACTTATTAATCTCTCATCGTACAGTTAATGTTACTGAGCCAAGTCTGTTTGTAATCTGGTCTTTGTGATTCAGTATTTGTTTCAACTCTTGTGGCTTTGAGTGATGTTTCATTAACATAGACAACGTGTATCTACATATAATCTTTATTTTAGATACAAGTTTATAAATGTTAAAATGTCCTATAAGTTATCTCTGCTGCTGTCTAATTCTCAGTTGCCGCCTAAATTATTTTTTATGAATAATAGGCTTTTTCTACTTGAATCTGATATGATCAAACCATTTATACAACAAGATAATACCTACTAATGCATCACAAACCTGTTCTCAACAGTAAAAACCAAACTGGTCTAAAATAAGCTACCAACAGTCGCCGAGTCTCTGCATTTCCGCCATACTTATAGCCTGTGTCGCGCCAAATGTTTACATTTATGTTGGAACAGAAACCATATACACTATATATTTTACCCACAGTGGCAATAATTTAATACTTAAGCCCTATTGTATCGCATATTATGCACTAATATGTATGATTTAAAAACGAGAAGGATGGTTTACCAGGTTAGGTGTAGAGTGGTAGCTTGCAGCTTAGTAGCTTAGTAGGTATGGGGGATGCAGAATTTGTTATTTAGGCCAAATTTTGAATTGCTATGGTACTTGTATGTTTCAGATTGATAATTATACATTTGTTTTCTTCATGTAAGGACCCATTACACGGAGCTTATGTCTTATAAGAAAGCCATCATGAAGGTTCCCAGCTACGAGCCCTCATGGCCCCAAAATGCAGACAAAAGCTCTGCTGCAGACTCCAAGGTGCTGCAGCTCAAAGGCTCCCCAGTAAAGGAGCCCATTGTATTCAAAGTCCCTCTTCCATCTGTGAATGTGACCACACCACTGATCTCCCAAAACATCAACACCAGGACTGTTCACAATAAAGAGAATACCACTGGAAAGGACCATGACAGGACTATAGACCAAGGCCTGGAGGACAGTGGTTACCTGTCACAGCACAACAGCCACATTGAAGATGATGATGACCACATCTATGGACAACCAACTACAAATCTTAATGCTTCTGCTGCGTCACACGACAAACACATCACACCAAAACCATCTCCAACTAAAACTCAAGATATGAGGCACACTCCCTCTGTGATGGGGGTCTTCACACCTATTGAGATGCATAGGAAGAGACATAACACATACTCCATGTCATCCACCCCAGCAGACCACCCCAACCTGCCCATACTGAAGTTTGAACAGGCAGTGTGTGAGGAACTTGCCAAGAGCTTTCACAAGAATAAAAGGTATCATAACTATTACTAAAACTATTTCATTGCCCATGGGATTAACATGTCTTAATGCCCTTTACCATTCTTTAGTATAAACAGTTTATTTTTTAATTCAGGTATGACTGGAGCATCATCCGAACGCTGGCAGAGGATTACAATTTGGATCGAGTGATAGGAGGCCAGATGGGAGTAGACTATGTAGACATGTTTTCATCTCTGCTATCAAGAAACATGAAATGCATTCTGGCTCAGATTCTGGCCTTACTTGGAGACATGGACATTATCAGGTAAGTTTTAGGCTCTCCCAAGCTTGTTCTTAATTGCAGAACAACCAATAAAAAATCAAGAATTTTATAAAATTTGAAATTTGTCATGTTCCCATCAGTTGCAAGAAAGTGAGCAAAACATGGAGGCAAATAATCCATGAGGACTCCGCAACTCTGAAGAGATGTCAGCAGGCTGAAAAGACACTGAGAGTAAGTGACAACTTTAATAAAATCTCAGTGACTACATTAACACATGTGTGTGTGAATATATTCTAACAAGTGTGATTTTTCTGTAGGAGTTGGAACAGTGTCGGAGGAAGGCCTGTGGTCTGACCAGAGATGTGACTGTGTCCAGGATGGTCTTGTCCAGTATGCAGCGTGTGGCCACTTCTTCCACATCCTCTCAATCCTCTCCTCTGAGTTCTGGGACTAAGGGAAATTCAGTTTCTTCACTTAAAACCAAAACACCAGACTGCACACGTTTCGACCAGTATGTAAAGGTAAAGATCAATCTTCTTGAATTAGCACCTAACCTGCACCTTTTAAGAAGTAGGTAGTAATTTAGTTATTTTCTTTTTTAGGCTGCAAGCACTCTGAAGAACAACGAGTCCCTGCGTCACTGTAAACGGTGTGGCTCACCTGCAACACATTTAAAAGAGGCTCAAAGAGCAACATGCACCAGACTTAGCTGTCAGTTTGACTTCTGCACATGCTGCCAGGAGGCTTTTCACGGCTCTACTCCCTGTAGAGTGGTGCATCCACGTCCACACTTCAGCACATCCAAAACATCAACCATCCTACCAGGTAGTGCACGCAGCAAGAGGAACATAAGACGCCTCTAACAAACTTATATCAAAGTACGCTTTTAGTCAAGTGGGTCATCTCTGTATCACTCCACTGAACTGTTTTAATACCAAGGACTGTTACCAAAGCTCAACATAAAAAAGCGTCTACCTGTCCATGTAGAATTACAGTGTTGAGTGGACTGATCAAAGGTTTCTTAACCAAACTGAAGCACTTTTAAACTGTTTTAGACAATCAAGTGTAAATGTGATTAGTGAGAAGCTAACTGAACTCAAAGGAAATGTAAAACTTGTATATATTTTATGAGATGTAAATAAGTTTTAAATGTTTTTATAATAAATATTGTACCTGAGGTCTAATGTTTTCAGATGTACTATATTTGTATTTTCTGTAAATACAGATTTGTCATACATACATGCTTGTGTCCTTGTCCTCCTTTGACTTTTCAAGCTTTGTGCTTCATGTATGAAGACATTTGCTTTTCCTTGACTGGAAACGTGTAGTAACTACTGACTGTGGGGTGGTTTTACTCATTGGAGACCACAAGAGGGCGTTGTCCCCCATTGACATTGTAATGTGAGTGAGCCATTCATTGGGCTCAGTAGCTCAATCTGCAAAGCATAGGGGAGTTTTATGACAGAAAACAAAGCTTTCTTTAAATCGTACTGTTTTGACCAATTCACATTTGTTTGCCCTTTTTGATCAAGAATGCCCCTCTACATCTATGAACTTTAATTTTCTTTCTCAGTCAATCTTTAAATCAAATGTATAGTGAATATTGGAACCTAATTGTAGAAAGGGTTACTCCATGTTGCCCCATTATAACTATGCACAGTATTTGTGGGCTCCTAATTTTAGGTGAATGAGCTTAAATCTGTGACACTTCAACATGACTGTGCAGGTGGTGCCTCGTTGGTGGTTGCTGATTAATGCATGCAGTGGCCTTTCTGTTCCTCCCGACCATTTATCTGGTAGATTTATTGACTGACTTCTGTTGCACCAAGACACACACCAAGAGCACACAACACAATCTGACCTACTAATTGTAATTAGAAATCGCCCCCGCACTCTTGTCTTCTGCCCATGTGGTACTTAACCAGCAAGTTTAAGGTCAGGCTCAATCTATGGCACCTCTGATTCACATTTGTTACTATTTTGTTAAGCCGTCTAGCCATCAAGTTTTCTGACTGTGTGCCTTTTTGCATTTATTTCAGCCCTAGGATAAACTTTGATGAATTTTGACAACATCCGGTGTAGTGTTGTGTGAGTATTTTAGGATGTTGATGTGTGCAGTGATGTGCATGTTATTCATTTCAAGTCAGTCAGATTTGACAGAAAATGTCCAGTGAATAAGCCACGGGTAAAATTCCTTCAGGGGAGGACCAGATGGAAGCAAAGGAGTACAGAGGTGAATGGAGTACAGAGGATCAGGAGGGAAAGTGAACAAAGACAAAATAATATAGACTTTCAAGATTGAATAATGGTTCATGCATTTTCTCATTTGATAGTTGTGGCATTGTTTTAGGATATTTAATCTGGTTATTCTGTTGCCATGCAGTAACAATAATGTTCTATAGAGTATTTTTAATGATCATCTGTAATGGGAACTGGTGTATGTGGAGTTGCTGCCATGCAATTTGTTGATTTTTGTATTTACAATTCCTTTAGAAAAGGCGTAAAAAATAAACTGCTTATACACCATTGCTTTACAATACCACATATTAGGGCATGATATGAAATAGTAGCCTGACGAGCTAGACTCTGTTGTATCAGCTTTGAATATACAGAGAACTTGCGTCTGGCTGGCCAGGCTGACATTAAATTTCTTCAAAAATCAAAACTCAACGAGAAAACAAGGTCAAAGTAGGACTCATTTTGGGAAATTGTGACTGATTTTTTTCTTTTATAAAGTCACAACATCTAATAGCAAGAATTATTGAGTGAATCTATATCAGATTCAGGACTGTGCTGTTATTGCAATATATTTAGCTTTTGCAAAACAGATGTATTACATTAACAATTATGATACACTATTATGTCCAGACCTTCTAAAAGATAGAAATAAAATAATAATTAAGACGCTACATTTGTCCAGGGTTCAGCATAGTATCATGAGCTTCAGAAATAGAAAAACATGTTCAAACACACTGCACATGTTTGTGTTAAAAGGCTGTGGTCCTCTCTGTCTATTTTTACTCTGTTTGGTCCATTAAGATCAGCAGTGATGAGAGTTAATGAGTGAAGCCTCTCCAACAAGCAGAGGTAATCAGAGAGTGGACATGTTCAAAAAGACATATACACACACCGTTAAACTTAAAGATATAAGTCCTCATCATTCAAACTTAAGGGCCAGTGCTCCAAATCTGGGCCAGAACAATGTTAAATGTAAATTCACATGCAGGAAATTAATTACATTAGAGGTAACGTTTTTCATTCATGAGTGATAAACCTCAGTGATAACTCATAATATATAGGCGGCACGGTGGTGCAATGGTTAGCACTGTCGCCTCACAGCAAGAAGGGTTCGAGTCCCGGACCGGGCACAAGGGCCTCTCTGTGTGGAGTTTGCATGTTTCTCCCCGTGTCTGGGTGGGTTTTCTCCGGGCACTCTGGTTTCCCCCATCAACCCAAAACATGTACATGGGTTAATCCTCCAGCTAGATAAATCCTGACCAAGATCCTGGCTTAAGATCTGGAGATGGGTCCCCGGGCACTGCGCTGCAGCTGCCCACTGCTCCTGAGCTCCCCAGCGGCACTGAGAATGGGTCAAATGCAGAGGACAAATTTCCCTACGGGGACAATAAAGTGTACCTTAACCTATAGTATATATTGCCCAACCAAATGTAAAGTTAATCAATTCAGCCCCTTGTTATCTATGCAATTCATATGAGTTAAACAAAATGCATTTTATCATAAGACATACTTTCACCTGCCATTTTATTAGGTAGACCATGTACTTATGGCAACAGGTGTAGACTTGTGCCAGCTTCAAGATGACATGTTTTGTCATTCAGGTACATACCTCAATCATCTCTGACCTCATAAAAAGACATTTCTGTCTACAGAACTGCCACGTTTGGTATTGTGTCTTTCTCAAACCTGTAAACCCCATCTGAGTATCAATTTTCAAAAAACTTGAACATGTGCACACGACTAACCACATTGGCTTGATGTGATACACTGATAGCTATAGTCAAATTCCCATCAGTCCAATATTAGCTGTATAGATATTCATCATTTGTCTTTGCTTTTTGCTGTTCTGAAAAGGCCAGTCCTACCTTATTTCTAATTATAAAATAGTTCTATGTTAATTTGGCCCGAAAGAAAATTGCTTATGACATTTATGAGTCAAATGACATCTTTTCTGACACTTGTAAACAAACTGAGTCATTATGGGGCCACTTGCCATGACAGTCGCATGGTGCTATTTTAAGGCATGTGTTGTAACAAATTCACACGCAGTTTGGTGGTATTTTAAATTGCAAAGTATTGATTTTGATTAATTTAGTAAATGTCACCCAGAGTATTCGCTGTTCTTTTTTTGTGAGAGATGAAAACTAAGAAGAGGCCAACATCTATTACATCTAATTTCGGGCTTCATGAGTGGGGCTGTTAACAAGAAAATATTGTGAGGTTTTATTTAGTTGGAGCAGGAGAAGTAGCTAAAAGGCCGGGATAAGAAAAAGTATAGAAAAGGCTTCCATTTGCATTCAAGTCTTCCTGCTTTAACACATCAGCTCTCTATTGGGGACCATTATAGAGCATTCTTGGTTATGGAAACTGTTATATCAGTGAGCTAATGGTGTAGAACAACGGTGAGAGCTTGGCTATAGTGACTATGGGTGCAGCGTCACAATCAACTGTAGTACATTAGCAGCAAGACGGCCCACTTCCTCTGAAAGCCACAAGTCCTGCTGAATGCTAAGTGGGGATGAACTCAAAGATACCATTCTGAGAAATAAACACTCAGGTTTCAAATTTACTCCAAAGAGCTAGTAAAAGAGGGATTGGTAACCGTTATATCACAAGTTTTGATATGTGCAAATTATTTGACATTGTTCTGGGTCTTGAACATAGTAAAATCTTCCATTCAAAACTAAACGTTGCACATTTAACCAAAGTTGCTTCCATTTATTTAGTTCATATTCAGTCTTCTAAATACCACATGTTTCAAAATGGTTTTGACTCAGGACACAAAGACGTGGCCAGGCGGTGAATATTCAATCTTCAATTTCTTAAAAAGAAGTGTAGAGGGACGCAGTGTAGCTCAGTCAGTAGAGCACGTGGCCCATATTTAGAGCGTAAAATGCTAGGCCCGGTGTTTTGAGTTTGAATCTGGCTCATGACAGGTTACCAAATGTCACTCTCCACTCTTTTACCTGTTTTCCTGTCTCACTAGTGTCCTATCAATAAAGGCAAACAAGAATACATACATTAAATACATGTTGAATAAATGTCATTGTAAAACTGGCACGGCACTCACATTCAGAACAGTTGACAACCACTTAATAGTCCCATACTATTAAATAAATGCAGATACTGTAGCTTTAGTTTCTGTAAGCCACTGTCCCTGGTGCTGAAATATTTGAACTGACTAACTAAAGCATATCATAGTCTACAGTTTTACAAATCAGTTGTGTGTTCAAAATAATACTGCTGACTCTAGTCTCTCTTGCTGGCAGATATGGTGTCACAGACTTTCTGTTTTGCAATTCAAGATGAGCACAGATATGATTAACTGTCATGGTGGATTTATTTCATTGTTGGGTCAAAGTTAAAAATGAAAATTGAACTTTTACAGCAGATTTTGTCACTAATCTTTCCCTGTCAGTGTCACAAAGTTTTACGTCAATCAGCAGACAGCCAAAGGGAGAAAGTGAAGGTCATATTGTGCCTATGTCATCTGTTAATTCTAATATGTCACTGTCTTGACATCTTCATTCACAGAGCGTTTCTCACTGGGACACTTGCCAAATAACATCTATGTGCTGCATTATTTCACTATGACTCATCGTTTAGACCAGAAACACCTTTTGGACCGTAGACAAGGTAAGCAATCAGCCAGACAAAACCACTCAGCTTTGAAAAATAGAGCAAGATCTTTTATTTGGTGGACATATGCACTAAAGGCAGGTGTATGCACAGGTATAACTTAGTCTACAGTATAAAGTGATTAAATGCATCATCAGGGTCTCCAAGGTGTGCTCTCCCATCTCATCATCAGCTTTTTGGATCAAGATATGAACTTTTCCAAATTTAACAAACATTTCATGAACTGTGACTAAAATTAAGACAATGGAAGTTACAATAACTCGAGTGTCAAGCAGTGGCTATACAGGAAACAACATTTAATATGCAAGTCTGATTGAGAGGAAGCATTGGTTTGAGAAAATGGCTGCAGTTCAGTCCATTGACCCACATTTTTAAATCTCAGGGAAACTACAAAGAGCTTTTCTCTTTACACTAATTTTAGCCACATACATGGACGTAAAATGCTCCAAATTTAGCATACGTTAAAACAATAGACATTTATGAAAAGCTTACATGATGATAAAAATGAAATGTGTTCTCTGTGGGCTCCATATTCAAAAGCTGACTGGTTGCTCACACGTGTGGTGCTCAGTGCGACCTGCAGCTTATATGGATAGAGTTTAGACACATATCTGTCTACACAGTTATGTAAAGATGTAGAGATGGATACAGCAAATAGATAAACCACATTAGCACACGTCATTGTCGCTTGATTCGATTTCCGGATGTCATTTGGATGTAGCTTTTGGGATGGGGCAGATTCATAAGGATGACTTGAGGTATTCACATGGATTTCTTCTCAAAGTGGCTGCAGAACACAAGGATAAATAAGGACAGGATAAGTTTGCACAGTGCAGTGACCCGGCATGTATTGTAAATTCATTATGAACCTACCAGCTGAAAGTTGTTTATGAAGTGGTCTACATTGATGTCGTCATAGCTCTCCTGGAAAGTTGTCGGTTCACTCTCGTCTGAGTCACTGTTAACAGGGTCTTCTAGGCTGTGTACAAAGACATGAGATTCACTAATTAGAAATACATCAATTATACCTCACACTCTCAATATAAAACCATTGAAAGTTTAGTCTTTTTCTGAATATTAGCTGATTAATCCCTCCCTAAAGTGATTTTCAATTCAGAAACTAGTCAGCCAGATTTCCAAAGTGACTATTCATATGTACACAAAAAGAGTGCCTCTTACCTCCTCTTGCCAGTTAAAACTGAATTCAAATATTTCTTGACAGCCATCTGTTTGCGGAAGCGACTGTAGTTGTCTGTGAAGATGGCGTCTGTATGGCGCTTCACTGGCTCCTCTAAAAGCTCATCACTGCAACAAGACAAAAGTGTCACACATCTCATTTGTGGTCTTTTGTATTTCCTATATGAGGTGCCCCTACCTGTTGTACAATACAGCATAAATTAACCTTTACAGTGATTAGCTTTTTACAAAATGCATCATCAACAAAGTCAGATCATATCACTGTAAATGTCATAAGGTCTGTCTGTGTCCACTATATATAATGATCATGAAATAGTGTCATGGACAAGTAAAAATGCTGATGCATTAGACCAAGTTGTGGTATAGGGAAAATTAAAATAATACTTGAAATCACCTGGAATATGGACAAATTTTACCAAATGAACGAACGCCATGCAACAGATTTTGTCCCATTTTTCATATTTTTACCATTACACTCCCTTACTTGGTCTCAAATGGGAACAGTGAAGGTCAGTACATTTTGACCCTCATTTATAGATACATCATGGTAAACTAAAATGGTTGCTGCGGTTTTTCTTGTGTGTTCTTATTGTGAGATTTTTTGAAGACAAAATGACACCATACCTGACCCTCTTCCCGATGAGAGACTCCAGATACCTCCGCGCTGACAGCTGTCCCAGGAGTTTACTGTATCCACTCGTGAACAACCCATCCGCGTGTCTCGTTGGTCTGCGTAAACACAAAACGTTTTAAGAAATTGCAAAAAGAGTTTGCAAAAAGAACAAAAGCGTGAGAGCAAATGCCGACGCGCACAGTGGCTTTGAGGTGGAGAGTACTGCTCGCATTTTACTCGGAACTGAACCAAGACCAGTTAGTTGAATATCATTGCAATTTCGCAAGATTGCACGTCCACTTATGTGATTTATAAATCTTGTAAAGAAAAAAATCACTACCTTGATTTTTTTGTTGCGGTTTCGGTTATTTTAATCTATCCTCAGAGTTATATCGCTGCGTAGTCATGACGAATAATACATATTATTATTTATTTTTATTTTTTTACGATTTATTCCATATAACTTTAAATATATAGTGTCGGTTAGGTTTTGTGCCTTGTGCACAGGTTGCTCTCACCTCATGGACGCGTATGGGAGACTCAAGGTGCGGGAGTACAACACACTGCACAGGGCTATTAGGAGCAGCAGTTGGGGGCCGGTCCGTTGGGACATCGCTTTAAACCTGGACAGAAAACGAAAAAACGAGGTTTGTAAAATTTACAATTTTTACATTCAACCATTACAGCGTAACAATGAAATTGTTCACCTCAGTGAAGGTCTACTTAATGCCATAAAACTCCGAGACATACATTCAAAACACTTTCATACACTTCTAATGTTTGCCATGAAGACATAACAGGCCCTACATTGCAGAAAAAGAATAAGAAAGTAACCGCGTAACTGAAATGTCCCGTGCGTAATTACGCATTACGCACAGTTCTTCGGGTTTCGATCACACAGCGCTCTGAAAACTTGCGTTAAACATTATGTTTAAATAAACAATCTTATTTTCGTTCATTAATATTTCTGTTACTAAGATCTATGTTAATGGCGCAAAACTTCTAAAACAACACTATGCTCCAAATAGTAATCCATCCTAAAATGAGTGGCTTTTTTATGTAGCATATTAAAGCAAGTTAAAACGTCTTACGTGTAATTTGGTTATCTCAGTTGTGTTATTTTGTCTCGCTGGCGCTGTCCAAGGTGCTGACGCTGCGCTGCTGTATATCTCCACTCTGTTGATTTGACGCTGGTGCTTCTTGGATCCGTGCTCTTCCAGTCTCTCTCTCTCTCTGTGTCCGCCTTTACCTCTCCCGGCATTTATACACCCCAGTGTTTTCTCATGGCGCGTAAGGGGACCACAGATTCGATCAGGGGCCTAAGACGTCAGTAGCACGCCGCTTCCGTCATTGCTTTTGCTCATAGACAAAACCATCAGGCCCATGGTGAGATTACTGTAAAGTTTTTTTTTTTCTATAGAAACTAATCTGTGGGTGAACAAAGTTGCATAGGATTGACTCATCTGATCATTTTCTCAGGCTGCAAGTCAACCACTGCATAATTGTTATAGATTTGTATACAGAATTGGCAAAAGGTGAGAATGTAAACAAGTACAAATTCAGTACAAAACTAAAGATAAAGCAGAGACTAAAAGTAAGACCACAAAAAAGACTGACATGGAGCTTATAATGATAACAGTCCTTTAATAGATCATTGTGATGAAGTGACCAATTAAAGAACAAAATAATAGCTAAGGCTGTTAGCACTGATGAATGTTATTACTTTGGCATTGGACATGTGTGAGTGAACAGCATTTTTGTATCTAAAAAGTTAATTTCAATACAGCCCTTTTATGTTATATGATGTGTAAAATCTGGATGTAAATGCTGCTCCAGATACCTTTGAATGCTCTATTTTTAGTCCAAAAACATGTGGAGCAAACATTGAGCTATAAATGTTTTTTCTAATCTTCTGCATTGTCTTGTCATGACATCAGTCCCAAACAATATTATCCGCCACTGTATATAGTACCTACATCACACAGATTACAACTTTACAGTACAATACACATCCTGGTGGGTATTTGCCCAACACTGTTTTCTATTTTCAGGTTGCATTGAGTTGAAAACAAAAGGCAGCCATACACACAACAATACTTTGGAATCCGCCCACGGTGGCCTGCTGAGTGGGGCATGCTGCGTTGGATTGGCACCAAGGACTGTTAGGTTGGTATGGGCCTCACCCAACTGTTTAAAGTGCAATTTAGATAATATGGCTGCAGAGAAAGGTGGACTGGTCTCAGTGTTAAAGAAAAGGGCAATAGGTCAGTGTCCACATAAATCTTACATATTTAATACAGCCTACAGCATCTTCCAAACCAGTGCAGTTTTTGTTTCCCTTAAATGTAAGATTTTTTTTTTATAATTTTATGTATTTCAAACAACATCTATTAAGAAGATACTTGTGTTAATATTCCACTGAAATTAAGTCCACTGAAGATAAATTAATGTCCTGGTATTGTCATTGGTTGTGTTTACTTACATTTCCAGAAAACACCATTTTGTTTGCTGTGGGTTTTGGTGTTTAGAATCTTTAAAATTTCTCATTTGAAATCATTTGCAGCGTTACATCAGGTTTTTTTTCACACCACATACTACTTTTCAAAGACTTTATCTTTTCAAGTACCCTTTTTTGGACTAAAATGAGATAAAAGCAGGTTCAATCCAGAATTTACTTAAGTCTAAACTAGGTCCAAACCAGTATATAAAAACAGATCAGTCTAAACAATGACTTAAACACGTCAAAACCAAGTCTAGACTGGGACTAAAATGAGTACAAATGTTTCACTCAGAACCAGGGCTGAACAAGGTCAATACCAGGTTAATACAGAGTCTAAACATATATAAACTAGAATTTACCATAACATAACCAAGCGCCCTACCACTAGAAAGAGTCCAAGTACCACAGTTTAAGACCCATTGTAAATTCTTTTCTGTTGAGATAGAATCTTAATGTTTTTATCATGACGGCATCTTCTGTGGCAATGCTGGGTCATTCATATATCTCACGGCTGTCAGTAGACGGCCTTAAACCATGATGGCACCATCCAAACCTTAATGTGATCAGTCCAGAGAGAAAGTGGATTATGTTGAAGTCCATGGGAGAAGGAGCTGCTCTAATTGACAGTGGTGATGGGAGACAGATCCCCACAGGAACAGGAAGCTGATGGAGGAAACATCAGCGTTATTAGGATGATGTTGATGGAATGCACCGAGGACAGAGACGTTCCTATAGATGAGAAACAGACCAGGTCACCTCTGGACGCAGGCCGACGCACAAACTGAAGTCAGTGTGTGAGCTGTAGCTTCAAATGTTTGGTACTGAGATCATCTTGGAGTTCTTCACACCATCATGAGGTTTACCAGAAAATATACAGATTTAATCACCTCGGCCAATATTACCAGTGTTGTCATTCATGTCAGTGATGTCAAACTGTGATCAAACTTGAAAGTAAAGGTCATCAACAAGTGGTCAAAGAACAAGTGATTTGTGGATTCTTTAGCATTGACTTAATGTATGTATGTAAGGACTACACTCACTTGGCACTTTAAAGACCTAATAACTAAATTCACACCTCTTCCATTGTCCTCCTCACCTACTGTATGTCATATTGTGCAGAAGACATGTTTGCCAATAAATAGCATTACCACTGCCATTAAACATTAACAATTGCATTAAGGGTTTGTTGTTATACCGAAAAAACTTCAAAAGAGCACAGAGAGTGTTCTGTATAGATACCCACAATAAATCATCTACATAACCATTCTTATGTCTTATCAGAGATGATTTTGCAAAACTTGTTGAAACTAAACACGACTGCATCACCTGTTGTTGCTGATAATCTCACAGAAAAGAATACATCCTAAAATCTGAGCAATTTAGTGCAACAAGAGGCTTTACATCACAACAGTGTGTGTAGTTAGGGGAATCCCCTTGCCCGCTGAGTGCCTCTTCTGCCCCACATTATCCAATTATCAAACTACACAGTGACGACCATGATGGCAGATTACTCATGGCAGCCCGACGGGACCCATTGAGGTCTCACTCTGTCTTTGTCATGTTTGTGTGCACCTGTGTGAGCGCTCAGTGAAAAGAGGAAACATAAAGATGGCACAATGTTATGAATGTTATTTAAAACAGAAAGGTTACAGCTGTCCAAACTTAAACACTCAAATTGATCTATTTTTATGTCCCATCTCTTAATTTCTTAAAGGTTAAATAAACATAATGTAATCTATTTCCATTTGCTAGTACCTGTAAATCATATTATCTTTTATGACATATGTAGGCTGCCATGGCCACATGTGTTTTTGAAAAATGCTTATACCCAAATCTAAAAATACACAAATAACATACACAATAAGGAGATAACACAATAATTCAACAATAAAGGATATGCTGAAGGACTAGTAAACCCTTATATGACGTTTATGGTCTGTGTAGCAAAACTAGATGTGTGTTAGGATTTTGCCATCAAACAAGAGTTCTTGGACCATATCAGTGACTAATTTTTAACATGCATGAAATCACTGTGTGAGAAAGAAATTGTGGTTTATGGTATTTTATTGACCAAACAATCAACAGACGGCATTTGAATATAAAAATATGCAAATGGTTCAATAATAAATAAACAGATGAGGATTGTGTAGAAAGTTGAATTTTTGGACTCAATACGACAAATTCGAATCTAGACGAAAGTCTAAAAAGAATTATTATCAAATTGTTCCCTAAATTTTGGTGAAGATAGGTACTGAATGAGATCAGGCTAAAGGAAGAGTAATTGACTGAACCTGTGTCATGCCAACTTGTGGGAAAAGGTG
>JAVQKG010268122.1:0-10933 GCA_036025885.1 Hypseleotris bucephala
GCAGTTGCACAGTGGGTAAGTGTTCAACCTGCAACAGGAGGGTTGCCGGTTCGAAACCCCCTTCTGTCCCTGGGGAAGACACTTAACCCACCTTACTTATGAATGAGTGTGTTAGTGTGCCTGTATGATTGTGGTGGTCATAAGAGGCAGTAGGCGCAGAATGGCAGCCACACTTCCACCACCTCCTCCGCCATATGGCAGTCGGTGTTATAGCAGTTGACGCAGACGCATGGGGCGTTTCGCCGATATACATTTGCTGTCGTTTACGACAGCCTGGGTCTAGTTACTTTGTACCTTTTTAGAACCTTCACTGGTTTAGTATTGGTTTAGTGATTAGTTTAGTCCTGGTTAAGCTCTGATTTGGACCTAGTTTTACCTAATTTAGCACTGTATCAGATTATTTAAAATGATCTGATGTTTAGCCCTGATTACAATCTAGTTTGGCTTTGTTTAGTTTAGCGAAAGCTAGTTTAGTCAGGCCCAGTTAAGCTCTGGTTCAGACCTTGGTTAATTCTGGTTTATATGACTTTCTTGAAGCCACCCTGCATTAAGTCTTTCTATGCCTCTGCTTCACATTACTTTGACTGTTGATTTATGTACAAACTGCAATCATTTTTTGCTAGCTTGCTCACTGTGTGGCTCTAATCTCAAAACATCAAAGCCACTCAAGACGTGCACTGGTAAAAAAAACTGTTTGTTCTTTAAGAGACTTTAAAGTCTGCACTTGGCTGCGATCACCCCGATTCCTGTTATGGCTGTATATTTGATGGATTAACGACAACAATTTGTCAGCAGATGATGGTCCACTGCCAAAAAGTTTCTTGGACCAAAGCCGTGGGACGATACAGTGTGTTGTCTTGTGCATACTTTTGGGACAATGTGATATGTTGTTTTATGCCATCACTGTCAATGGCAAGGCACTTGAAGGAACACCATCCATTTATCACCAACTTTACTTTGGCAAACTTGAAATTTGGACGGCAGTAAAGTTGAGGGCACAAGTGTCACACATAATAAAAACATTAATTAAATACATAATTCGGTTGCAGCCTGCCATTTGTAAACAGCATAACTGTAAGACATGCTACAATTAGATTTACTCTATGCTCTAATTCTTGTACATCTAAACCTTACATCTACATCAAGTATCAAATATAATGGTTATTTAATCATTATTTTTAAACATAGGAAAGGCCCAGAGATAAAGCAGGTCTTCATTAGCAGAAGGTTGGCAGTTCAATCATGCAAGCTCTGATGGCTTGTATGTATGGGCCGCACGCTCTGAGCTAAACAGCCATTATGCAATACCTTGACTCCACTGTCTCCAATACTAATGTGTCTGATTATTGGGGTGTTTTTGTGGAGAGGAAGTTGCCTCATATGGCTGCCATGCCAGCCCTGGGGCAACTGTGAGGTATAGCCTACCACCGGCAGTGTGAGTGAATAAATAATGGATTCAGTTGAAAAATGCTTTGGGCGCCTTGAAAAATGCTGCATAAATTGAATACATTAGAAGAAAACACGAATTCAACTTTTATTAACTGACTCATTGTAAATATATTAACTTGCACCCACATTAAAAAATAGTGAACAATACATGAACTTTGAAGCATGAAATCAGTTGCCTGCAAGATGGAGATCAAAATACTACATTTAGTTAAGACTATAGACTGAAAGTTGGGCAATCTTAAGCACTTGCCAGAGATGATCAGTTCAGTTCAGTGTAGACATACAAGAAGAACTATAAGTGCTTTACTGTAAGTGCTGTCATTACCTGTCGATTCCATGACACTTTGTTCACTATATCATTTGGATATAGTCCAGACCCTATACTGCAACTCTGAACACATGACGGGAAAAGTCATTATAGTGTCATAGTGATAAGTTTGTAAGGTTGTTTGGGTTTTTAAGGTCAGGACAAGGCTATCAAAATATATCATTGTGTTAACATAATCTGTTACATTACATTATTTATTTATTAACTAAACAATTTATATTTGGTGACATATTATTGTGGAGATGATAAAAAAAATATGTTGTCCTGGCAATATTTGTCCCTTGGGTTTATGCTGGTTTCAAATGAAGCAATCAAACATAAATGTGTGTCTAATTTAAAAATATACCTCAGGATAAGAACACTTTTATAATTCCCCATAGCATTGATGTAAGAGATTTTCAGTTAATTAGTGCTTACTCTATCAAACACATTTTGGCAGCGAACCTCAAAGTTGCATTGTATAAAGGAAGCTATTCTCTCTGGCATCTTACCAATAAGAATATACAGTGGACTTGAAGCATCATATCAAAACTGATAGATACTGATGGACCAAAAAAATAAATGAAAGAAACGTTAGAGCTATGTGCATTGGCAAAGTTTTCTTGACAAATGAGGGCTTTTTGTAACAAACAAACACAAAACACATGTAGCTGCTTGTTTGAGCTGTGCCTGCAGGGGAATTTTAGAGATCATTGTAACAAGGAAAAATTGTCTGGAATTGTGCAACAGGCAAGAAAGAGAACATTAGGAAATACAATGTTCCTTCTCTTTATTTATAGCCTACATGTTTTTTGGCGTCTCATATGTCCTTTCATAAAAACAACATTTAAACAGACAAGGCAAATTGTGGTAGATAGTAACTTATTTTAATAGTAGGTTAATGCTGTGGTCTGTTGTGTCTTTGAAACAAATGTTGAACAATATAGTAAGTGTTACTATGCTCTCTAGTGGTTGGTGATGGTAATTGCTGCATATATAGGCAGCACAATTTGTCCATTTATTCATTGGCTACTAAACATGCAATCATGTGTTCAGTAGTGCATGGTAATCTGGAGATTTCTGCACAATCTTTGGGATTCCACAGATAAATGGTTGCTAGAAGTAGGTTTACAATTAGTTTTGTAAATAGGTTATAGTGGTAACTAGTAAATAAATCCTATTATTAGCCCCAGAATAGGCTAATTAATTTACGTCTCACTTGTGCAAGTCATTGATCATAGGCCTATTGTTTAAATGCAAGTTGCAACAACCTATCTAGCTCAGGGACTGATAAATTAAGTTTCTAAATGCCAGTAATGTACAATCTTCTGTCAAAATTGTGAACATGTGTCTGCTTTGCTTTTTGTAGTTTAACAAAACTGCAATAAATGTCAATGTACTTCCAAGATAACTTATGGAAATTGTGCCTCCTAGACAAAAAATATATGGGCCTGCCCCAGAATCTCCATAGGCTACTGTTTCCCAGAGCTACTGAATTCAAAGTTAGACAAAGTAAGTTGAAGTTGCTGCTTCTACTGTAGTCTGGTTTTGGTTTTATATTTTAAGCGTCAATGGTCGGCCCAGAAGAGGACACAGATGAGAGGACAGGAGGTCGATCTCAGTTTGTAAACGGAGGCAATGTGCTCCAGTGTCGGCTGAAAACATTCGTGCTCTGTGCGTTATCTGCGCGGTGGGTTGTGGGTGTGTGAGCGTCGAAGTAAAATGGCGGACTTGGCAAACGAAGGTGAGTAAGTGGCAGCGTGAGAAAAACAATACCGCCGCCGTGCTGGATTAAACTGTGCTTTTATTCAGTCTGTGGTTTTAGATACACCACCCGCAACGCCATGGCCACGTTTCTGAAATCAGCTTTTGTTTATTTTTTGGCTTTATGGCGTTCACAAGAGCAGAGCGTTAGCATCGGGGCTAATGATGCTAACAGCTCGGGTCTGGGTAATATCTGGAATGCTTCGAAACGCCCTTAGAAATGAATGCTAAGTTAGCCTTTAGCACCCGGCTATTTATAGGCACTGTGTTTTGCTAAGTGATGCCAAATGGAAAATAATCATCTGACAGAAGTGTTTAAAGCACCTGACGCTGTTGGTGCTATTTTAATGCTAGGGTAGGCTTTTTGTTGGGCAGTATATTAATAGCTTTTGATGCAATACACTCGAGTTGCACTGTAAAATGTACCCAGGGCTCATTTGACGTACATTTAGGCGCGTAGCAAAAAGACGTCAGCTAAGCGACAGTGTTGTGGTTTACCAAGTGCTTCTTTCCCTTTGTTTAATCATTTCCGCCATTTGTCAGCATCCTTTGCAAGCAAGAGCGTAGGTGACAGTGTTTGGTTGTGAGATAATTGCCTGTCAAGGGAGACTACTTAAGCAGGGTGCAGCCAGTGAAAATGTAGCCTCTCTGCTAAGCTAAAAGGACCAACCGGCGGCCCCGTCTATATACTGGATCGGGTCAGATGGTTGCAATTGCTCACTGGTTAACATAAAGCCGGCAATGCCGACTTGAATTGCCTCCACGAATAGCAACATATGAGATAATATATGTTTACAAATGCGCGTGTAAATTTAGCCTGGCAAGATGCATGTCTAAACCAAGCACAGGTGTAAAAAATATAGGTCACGTAATGGTTGTGCTATTAAACTCGTTCAATGCGTCAGCCGTTTGTCCATTGCAAGTCTGAAAGGAAGAGCGATGCCTAAATAAACGTGCATGCTCTTGGATCTGCGTTTGGCATTCGTAGGGCTTCAGCACACCGTTGTAATCCAATTTTCTTGCAAAATGCTTGTTCAAAATCAACGTGAGCTATATTTTTTTTTACACAAAATGCGAAACAAAGCGACACGGATATAAAACAAAGCGTGCACAACCAAGTAGTCATAAATACATAAACCAAAAGCAGTCCAAATAGGTGCCCATTGCAGTTTTATTGAAGGATGTCCTTTGTCTGCTCTCTGTGAAGGATTATGCATCTAGCAGAGGTTACAGTCTGACGCGGTTAAGTGGCCTGAGACAGAGGCGTGCTACCTGCAGATTAGCTTCTACGGTTTGTTGTGACGCTCATTCAAAGCCCAACATAGCTATATAAAGGTGTTATGTGCCATTACTGCCTGTGCGCTATAGCAATCAAAATATTGTCTGAACGCCTTTGGCACATAAATGTAGCTTTTATTCTAAATGAGACAGAGAAAATGAGAAATACAGTTTTGAGAAGACATCAACTCGCATAACTAAAACAGTACTACTGTCTCATAGGTTTAAAACTTATAAGCCTTTTTTTTGTGTGTGAGAAGGTTTAGCTATTCTCAAGTCTTGGTTTGTGTTCTGTCAGGAGGATTTTGTAAACAAATGCAAGTGACATGATTTGCATGAGACTTAGTGAAATTGTACAGCATGACAGTGATCAATATATGAAGATATCTTCCCTTTTTCCAATATTGTACATTAGGCTGATGTTTGAAAAGTGGAGCTGTACTGCTTTCCAAAGCCGCTCGATGCACTTGAGTGTTGTGTACTTAATCCTTCATGACATATACTGTATATAGGTGACTAGCCTATATTTTCCCTTTACAGACAAGCCTGCCATAGCACCTCCTGTGTTTGTGTTTCAAAAAGATAAAGCACAGAAGGTAAGTTTGAATTATGCATTTAAATAATATTATCTTGAATTATTGAATTAAGATGAAGAATCTGAACATGTCCCCAAATCTTAGATGTCTTGCATTCATTTTTTGTGTGCGAATGTTATTATAAATTGAGTTGTTGTAACTAGGCAGTGATTTAGTTTTTTTGTCAGAACTAAAAATTCACCTTGTGTTTTATATTTCCAGCGATCTGCAGATGGCTCAAGTGCAGAAGATGGTGAAGGTACATTACATTTAATATCTTGTTCATTACTTTAACATGGAGCAACTACCATTAACATGTGTTTATGTATTGTTTTGTTCTGTTTACAGATTCAGACAAAGATGAAGGAAACTATTGCCCCCCGATGAAAAGGGAAAGAACCTCCTCATTCCCGCCCCCTCATTCGGGTAAGAACACAGGGCTTTGTAAGGGCCGTTTGTTTTATACTCGTCAGTGTTCTTGTGGGTTACACTTCAATTTGTATTCTGAGTGCAGTGTCCGTCTCTTTGCAGTTTCCAAGAACAATGTATTCATGCCCTCGAGTTTCAGCCAGTCTCCGACCGGGAACTCTGACTCTGAGCCAGGTGAGCCGCACAGCTTCAACACTACTGCTGCAAATACCATAAAGTGACTTGTTTAAGTTTGTAATTAATATAATAAATAAGCTATTATACTTGGCTGAACACAAATGTTATTTTAGTATCTGCATTGTCTTGGTTTTACTAAACTTTAACTGTACAGTATTATTATGATGTTTATGGTATTGCTGGGTTGACTGTGTTGGTCTGCCTAGTACCAAAACACCTAAATAGTGAAAAATATTTTTTTTCTTTTAAGCAAACAAAATTTTGCACATTTTAAAACAGAACAGGTCTTTCTTACCCTGGTATACTGGGTCTGGTATCTGCTCATAGCACTCATTTCTTGCTGTGTTTGCAACGGACCAATCAGGAGCTGTTTACGAAATGCAGCGGCATGTGTTTTGTTGGTCATGTAGAAACTTAACTTATGTGACTTTGTTGCTAACAGTCTGTGCATGCATGTATGTCTTTTTAGCATCATGTCTAGCGTTTCTGATCTGTATACTACACATCAGTAAACTCTGCACAGGAATAGGAAATGCATGTTTGTCACAGCTGGCCAGGCTAGGTCTTTCTGGTGTACTTACTTTTTACTGGGGCGGCAGTGGCGCAGTGGGTAAGGTGTTCGCCCTGCAACCGGAGGGTCGTCGGTTCGAATTCCCGCCTGAGCGCATACTGTCGTTGTGTCCCTGGGCAAGACACTTAACCTGAATTGCTTATGTATGAATGTGGTTGTGTGATTGGTGTTTGGTGGTGGTCAGAGGGGCCGTTGGCGTGCACTGGCAGCCACGCCTCTGTCAGTGTGCCCCAGGGCAGCTGTGGCTACAGAAGTAGCTTACCACCACCGAGTGTGGAGTGAATGAATGCTTTGGGTGTCTTGAAAAGCGCTATATAAGTGTAAGAAATTGTTATTATTATTATTATTGGTTTAATTTTTATGTCTGAAAGGGAACAATTACAAAATTGCATGTATCTAAAGTTTACATGTGCACACCTTTGCACACAAATAAAAATAAAAATTTTATTACTTTCTTGGTGTGGAAGTAGGTCACAGATCTTTATCAGAGGCGGCTGTTAGTGGTTCATGCCCATAATAATTGTAAAGTCACTCATTGGATTTGTCTTTTCTCTTGCTTTGTCCAGAGGAGAAGCCCACAGGATTCAGACTGAAGCCCCCTACACTCATACACGGACAAGCCCCCAGTTCAGGTACTTTATACTGTATATGTACACTCTCCATGTCAATCACACAGCACAACATCAACATGACACAAGAAAGTAAGAGGAGCTGCTAGGACTCGCATCTCTTTAGGATCCTTGTCCTCACACTACCTCATGTGTTTTCTGATAAAGCTTGAGTTTATGTTTACTGACAGTTTATTGCAGTTTTTAATGACACAGAATTGCCCCTGCATTTTCCCTTTTGCCATTTCATAATTCATCTAATTATAATTGACCTGCTCATGGGATAATGGATCTAGTTTAATTTTACTGAACAAGCATTATTCATTAGTTTTCTTATCTTTGCACAATAAAAAACTTAGCAAGCAAGCAATGTCCCAAACTAAACAGGCAGAGGCCAGACTATCCAAAACACAAGGTAACTTACTATATACTAAATGGGGACAATTAAGATAGGTGTGATAATTGATGTTGTGAAAATCCAGCACATTAAATCATTTGTAAGTAAGTGTTTGTGTTGTAGGCATCCCAAGTCAGAAACCCAAGGAGCAGCAGCGCAGTGTCCTCCGCCCTGCAGTCCTCCAGGCACCACCCTCTAAATCACACATAGAGTCAAGTACGTCCCTTTTCTATCCACATGAAAAGCTCTTAAATGCTCTGATCTCGTCCTTTATATAGCGACATCTTAAAACCGCATTTGTGTCCGTCCAAGTAATGAATATTGCATTGACCTCTTTAGATTCCAGTTGTGGAACAAACGGTGTAAAAAAGTCAGAGGAAACGTCCGCGACCCAGTCTCTCTTCCTGAACAACACAGAGCACTTAGGCGGCCCGGCGCTGGTAAGAACGCACTACAAATGAACATATACACTTAGTTAGAAAGAGCCATGTCTGTGCAAATCATTTCAACTGTTAGAGATTGAGATGCATTTAATTCAAAGCACTGATCACAGAGATTTTATTTAAATAGTGGGTGCTGCCAAGATATACTTTCCACTGTGATCAAAAGTAGTTATTCTTCTTTCATGTTGAGATGTCATCACAATCACAAGCTATTTTTGCATTTTCTCTACAGCTTGTTTTTGCACCGAGCTTCTGCAGTTGTTAAGTGTTTGTACGGCTGCTTGATTATGGAAAAATTAATAATCAGATAATAAATTATTGGAAACACTTCATTTTACATGGCCCTTAACCACATTGTATCTAACCTCAACCATTTTGTATGTACGATTTTGCTACATGTTACAGTTTGGTACACAGTCTATTACATTGTACTTAATGAAGTAGATACAATGTAGTTTAGGACTGTGTAAAATGAAGTGTGACCAAATTATTTTCCCGATTATTTTAAACGATTATTCATGGGGTAGAGAAAACTGTAAATAGCCTTTCAACAATAGCTAAAGCCATTCACTTTATTGAAATGAAATATATTTTCTTTTAGTCTCTCAGCTGTATGACACAATTCAAAATTAGTGTAGGCCTAATTGTTTTTTCTCAGTTATTTAGTTTTTGTAATTTAGTGGAGCAATAATTGAAACCTAATTAATTGCGCAGGCTTAGCTTTGTTGCTTTTGTGTTTTGAGGAAGTTATATTTAGTGCTATATATTTCGTTTATTTTAGTAGTTTGTTCTTCTAATCTCGGAGAATAAACACTGCAGGGTATTGTGTAGTCAGTAGTATGTGATTTAAATAAGCCTGTTACACAGACACAGGGCTGTACTTAGTCTCACACTGGTTTCATTTCCAGAAACATGAAAATGAGGAAGATGGAGCGAGTAGTAACAAAGATGGAGGAGGAGTCGATAAGAGTTCAGATGTAGCAATATCTTTTGTGTTCGGTCAAAATATCAAAGACAGAGCTAAGGTTGGTGATTTTTTTTTTTTACATGAATTTGCTTGCATAATTATGTTTTCTAATAATATATATTTTCTGTTAGTTTGCAATGCATTTACTGAGCCACATTAGAAAGACACACAGCTCTTTTGTAATGCCATAATTATCACTCTACTTTTCTTGCTTTCCCTTTAACAGTAATCAGTGCTGACTTATTTGTGCCACTGTTTTTTTTTTTTTTCAAAGAGAAATGATTATGTAACTTTTCTGTGTGTTGCATAAAGGCGTTTTAAATTCATATCACCTCCTTTTCTTCCCTCTCTTCTTTGCAGCTCAATGAAAACAGTACAGATGACAAGTCAAAGGATGGCACTTCGTCAGACTCCCAATCAGAGGCCACTAATTATTTTTTACAGTACATCTCTACCCCAAGGTAATTATTGGAGAAGGAAGCGGTGCCCTATTTTATAACCATATTTTTAGCAAGCTGTCATCCAAGTCTCCTAGCAGATCTATCACAATAACATTTCTTCATCTATTCTTTTTCTTCCTAGTTCAAAAAACACCGCAAACAGTACAGACAGTGGGGCGAAATTTGTTTTTGGTCAGAACATGTCCGAACGGGTTTTGGTGAGTGTTTTCAAAGATAGTGACTTTGTTTTTGTTTTTTTAACAGGAAAGCATGAAATGAATTGTGTTTTTAATGAAGGATGTTTTGTGATTTCAGAGTCCGCCAAAAGGAGAGTCCGCAGTCGAGGAAAGTAAAGAGGTCATAGCTGCTCCTGCTTCAGAGCCATCGTCACAGGAAAACACACCAGAGAAGGGTAAAACAATATACATTTTTTGTCTATTTCCTTCTTCATCTTAATATATGGTTCTGGCCGCTTGACAAAAACTTGGTCTTTGCGTGGACTTTCCATTGTCATATATTCACATCACAAAGACGTAAAGTCCAAAATTTGAAAGGAATGTCCAGTTGTGATGTGGCCCCAGGGAAGACCTATATTGAGGAGAGAATGAATTATTGTCGAAGAAAGGAACAAGTTAAATTCTTATTTTTGTCTTTTGGCACTGAAGCACTACTATAGATTCATAAGTAGATTGAGGACACATTTCTCTTTTGTTGTCTTTCTAACGAACACAGCTGTGATGATGAATAGTTGACTTTGACATTCCAAGTGTAAATGCTCATTATCTGGAACTGGAATTTTGAGGTTTTAGAAAAGTCATGGAATTTTAATTCTGGTCAAACATGATGCTACTACATTTATCTTGCAAAATATTCAGTCACTTGCGTGGTCTATGATGCAAATGGTTAATACTGCCTCTAATTTTAACTTTGACTACAGCCTGTTGTAATTTTCCTATTAAATTTCCAGCTCTATTTTTAGTGGTTTATAGATATCAGAGTTTGGTTAGCAAGTGATGAGTGAGAACATACACCAATGTTGTTGAAGCTAAAACTCTATTACTAAAAGGGCATCAAATCAAAAGGTGGCAAAAATCAAGCAAAAAAATATAAGCCTATTTGACCGAAAATACACTACACTAAACAAACATGTTATTGGAGAGAGTCACTGTAGCAGGACAGTGTTTCCCTGTAGCTCTGGTGTAAAGGGTAGTGTATGCTAGGCATGGGACGATATACGATGATATCGTTCATCGCGATGAAAACATGCACGATTAATTGATCGCGGGAATTTTTGATCATCGTCATCATCGTCTATTTACTAATAAGCGAGCATGTGCGCCTCTCCTACTTGACTCTCAGGTTTGTATGTGCAATGTCAACTTTCACCACTAGAGGGGGCATCATCACTTCAAGATATCCAGTCCTAAACTTGTTAGTCACTCAGTCCATTTGGTCATTGCCATGCCATGGAAATTTCCATTGTAAATCTCCTGTATAGTCGTAGCTTTCTATAGCTCACTGCTAACTA
>JAVQKG010268142.1:0-20796 GCA_036025885.1 Hypseleotris bucephala
TATAACATGTGGTTTAACCTACTTGACACTTAAGCAGTTTTCCTGCAGCATGTTTTTATTAATTAATTTCAAATTAATTTAATATTTTTTCATATTAAGTTAAATTTTAAAAAAAAAAAAAAAAAAAAAAAACGTAATTCCACAGAATTTATATTTGTGTTTAGCTTATCAGTGACAATCCATGTTATAGGCCTACCACTATTCAACGATATTAGGCTACGGTATATAGCAAACAACATTCCATACACATTTCTGTAGCCTATAGCCTATTTATTTTTACAGGCTTATCGTTGGAAAAATGGGACCCCATTTCCCAAAAGCCCCCTTTGAAAGTGAAGATTCTGCATGGATGTAGCCCAATAATGTGAGGGTCCTCCCCCCTCTCAGCCAATAGAAACTCTGTTGCCATCACCGCTTATATTTTTAGCAAATTGGTTGCTTACAACTGTAAGGAAACTACAAATATCCTTCCGCTGAACAAAGTAGAACCCACACATCAAACTGTTAAAAATTTGAAAAATAAACGTTTATTTTAAGGCTTAAGATTTGTGAGGAAATCTTTGTAATAAGGACAAAACGCGTTTAGTTTCGTCTTGTCTTACAATACAATACAACGTAAGAATTTTCAATGCGTACTGCAAGACAAGAGGTACTTTCAGAAATTGATTTTATTTGTAAACTTGATAATTATGATAACAGTGAACATAGTGAAAATATTGATAATAGTGATAATATTGATAACAGTGTGCAGCAGCAGCATCATGAGCAGGAAAGTAGTCCGCTCCGTCACGGGGGTGTGGACGCCTCACAGTGTATAAATACGCCGGGTTGTCAAACAGTAAAGTTTCTCCGGAAGCTCCGCAAACTGTCAGCGGACCAAACTGAGAGGGCTTTACCATCCATCAGGGCAGAGGGTTTAAACACGGACCTGGAAACATACATTTCACACTCTTTTCTTCTGGTTTTTAACATCAGCCGTTCAAAGGACCGCTTCGTTTTTGAGACGTCAAGTTACACTGAGAAGTGAGCATCACAAACAAAACAGGTAACGCAAAAAATACATTAAAAAATAACTACAGTATTTGATCAAATTGGTAATTTATGAGATGATTACAGTCTCTTATTGTAGAAAGAACACTCTGTTTCGATAGTATCTCTGTATTTTACGCCTCTTTGTAATGACCACAACAGTGATCAATATTGAATGGCACAAACGAGCAAAAATCTCGTGTTTTCTTGAATACGCTAGATAAAGTTACCCTTGCAGAGACAATAGTGTTGTCATTCGTATATTTTCATTGTTTCGAGCGTGACGGTGTTATGTTTTTGAGGATGGACCCTCCTTTGATTGTTTGGACCACATTCTCGCTCCATCGGCAATGTACTACTTCAATTTCTTTATAGTCACATTTACACCATGCATTTTACCATTTCTTTATTTATCCCAAACGCGTCGTTGTTAATTCCGTGTCGTGTAGTTGACATATGGCAGTAATCCCCAGGTACATCTTGTTGCCCCATGTATCTGCTTATCATTCATCCAGACATCTTAGCTCTTCTTACTGGACACATATTTACATTGTTTGGCATGGACAAGGCTGTACCTTTTCAGTTCAGGTAGTAACAGATAGAGAAGAGATTCAGATGTTTGATCATGGTAAATTAATATAAATAGACCAGCATTCATAATTGTGCACAAGCTCCCCTAGTCAAACTGATTCTGGTCTTCATACAGATTATTGTGTTGTTTTTGTCCACATGTAATTGTTAGTGTCATAGATCATTGTAGTACTGGCTCACAAAAACAATTGCTTTGCAGTACACAGAGTCACACTGTCACAACAATCATAATGAGTCCATGTAAACAAAAAGATACTGGAGCTGCAGCCATTGTTTTTACAGTTATTGTTGGACCTTTAATTCTGAATTAGGTCCTAGGTGGATCTAAATATCTTACACTGCTTAGCTAATTCTTCTACCTTACTGTATCTCCACAGACCTGAATGATGTTTGGATGTTTTGCTGAAATCGTAACAGTGAATTTTATGAACATCTTTGCTGAGTTATTCTTTTGTCATTGAATGACATTGAAAATGGCAGTTGCCTTAATATAACAGGAGCACAGGAAAGCTGTAGATGCTATTGGTAGCTTAGCAGTGCTCTCAGGTCTGTAGTAATAATAGCTACTGATTGTGACACTGGTGTCTTCCATAACCTCTGACTGTAGAGACACAGTAATGTATACAGTATTATAAACCTTCAGTGAGTCCCTGTTGTTTCAGTGTAGCTCTGTGAGCCCGTCACATGTCCAGTCAGCTGTAGCAGCTTTATCTGTAATAACATTAGAATTGTCTTTAATCAGAGGTGCCTTTCTAATCTTAGCCGTCGAATCCCCATCTGGCAGAGAAGTGAATGTGAGTGAATTGTTTTTGTGGTGAGGGGGGAGGGGTCTGTGCAAGATGCATGGTGGGAAATGGTGTTTAGTAGGCTTGACTAACTGTCCTTCCATTTTACATTGGTTTGCTGTTGGTGCGTGTTTTGTTTTTGTGCCTCAATGTGTTGTGCCTCAATGTGTTGTGATAAATAGTGTAGATAGTGTGTTGTTGAAGCAGAGATTTCATTCAGATGATAAAGGATTTATGAACAACACCGGCAGCATCTGCTACATCAGTACACTGTGTAGCTTTTACACCAAAATCTAAAATCACCAGAGTTTGATCAGGAACTTTCACATTTTATGTGTTGCTTCCTACATAAACTACTAATACTTTTGAAGAAGCCACATTTTATCCAGACATGCTTTAATAGAGTTGACTTATGTTAATCTCTAGTACTATATTAAATATTTAATAATGATAATAATAGATTAGATTTATCTTGCACATTACAATGCCCAAGGCTTTATCAAAGAGCTTACATTTTTTTTGAGTCCATTATTCATTGACACCACAATCACACACTAGTGGTGGTAAGCTACTTGTATAGACACAGCTGCCCTGGGCACACCGACTCACATTTATTCATAGGCAATGTGGGTTAAGTGTCATGTTCAGGGACAACACTTAGGCGGGGACTCGAACCAGGCGATCCTCTGGTTACAGGGCAACCTACCGACAGAGCTACTGCCACCCCCCAAGAAATATTTTATTCTCAACTGTCTAAAGTGGACAGTAACGGCAGCCTCATCCTCTTTGACTGCATTGTCCCGGTTTAGAAAAAATATCTAAAACCACTCCTGAATTTAAAGCCTTGGCTAGTTTTGGCTACACTATTTGTTTGGGTGAATTTTTGACTAAAAACATGGATACCACATGTATCATTTATGATTTGGGATTTTCATCTGAGTAATTTTGTCCATCTTTTTCTCTTTGCAGTTGAGACCTGAGGACCCATAATATACATTTTGAGGTGCCTTTACCATGACGACCATTAAAAGAGTTCACATTAACCTGTAAACCAGAGGACCCTTACAGAAGCACCTCTGATCACCCTGCACCAAGACAGCACTGGCCCAGAGCAGCCATGCATTTAGAAGTCAAGGTGGCCCTCAACTTTATCGTGTCATATCTGTACAACAAGCTGCCTCGCCGCCGAGCGGACCTGTTTGGTGAAGAGTTGGAGAGGATCCTGGTGTCTCGTTATGAGGGACACTGGTATCCTGAGGCACCTCTCCGGGGCTCGGCCTTCCGATGCCTCCACCTGGGGGCTCCCCGGGACCCAGTGGTGGAGCTGGCTGCGAGGAGGAGTGGACTGGACACGGAGGAGGTGCGTGCTAACGTCCCACCGGAGCTCAGCGTGTGGATCGACCCATATGAGGTGTCATATCAGATCGGAGAGAAGGGGACAGTGAAGGTGCTGTACCTGGAGGACCCCCCAGGCCTGGGCTGTGACCTGGAGGGCCCCGAGTGTGTCCTGAGAGAAACTAAATCAGAGGTGGACGCTGAGGAGAAGAGTGTGGGCTTCAACCCGGATGCCCAGGTGTTTGTGCCCATCGGCAGTCAGGCCTCCCCCGTTCTCCTGCCCTCTGTCTCCCCTCCCCTTCTGCCCCCCTCCTGTCCTGGGCTCTTCAGTTACCCGAACTCCAGTACACCCCCTGAGCTGGCCCCACACTCCTCTAACACCTCTACGCCCTCGCCCCCCAGCGCCCTGCCCTACCTCTCCTCTCAGCAGCCGGCGCGCCCTCAGCCCATCACCTTCACCACCGCCAGCTTCGCCGCCACCAAGTTTGGCTCCACCAAGATGAAGAAGAGCAGCGGGGGTGTTCCCGCCGCCGTGCCCCCCATCCAGAGGATGATGTCCCGCTCTCCTCCCATCTCAGCCCCGGAGCTGCTCAAGCACAAGCCCCTGTCACTGTCCCTGCACTCCCTGGGCGGGCCCATCCCGAGCCAGCTCTCCCCCAACGCCAAAGAATTCATCTACCCAGGCTCACCGGGCCCGCTTTACTTTGAACCTGATGCCCAGCCCCTGCAGCCTCACAGCAGCCCCTTCCAGCCCCCCCACACGGTCAGCAGCCAGCCACCCTTTGACCCCTTCACCAGCCCCCCTCCCGCTCAGAGTGTGGGCATCATGGGCAGCGGAGGCGGCCCCATATCCTATGTGGAGAAGTCGCCGTTTGTTGAGGGTTTGGGAAACTACAATCTGCAATATCCTAGCCAGTCCTTCCAGCCTGTAGTGCTGGCCAACTAAGCCTTCATTTGAAAACACTTTAAGACACTAACTTTAGATTTTTTTATTTTTTCTAACAAATTGTTAAAATACCAATGCAAGTTTAGACTTAGTTTTACTACAGATTTACACAATGACATTGACTGAGTGTACCATTTGTTTTGTTAGTCTGTGGGCCCCACCTCACTCATACATTTCATCTATTGTTAGCAGTCATGCTTTGTTCGACACACAAGAGCGGGTGGGAGCCTTACCTTCCGCTCTGTGTTGACACGGTGCCAACCTCTTGTGTTTATGATTTGTTTTTTCTTGGGCCCGGCTCTCTGGCGTACCCTCCATTTTGCATTGCGCTGTCATGCCGTGAAAAACGACCTCGCCAAGTCCTGCAGCGAGTGACGGCTGTGGAAAAAGCTCAGCACTTTGCTCTCCAATCTGCTCTGCCCTACTTGCCACAGATACAGCAAGAGGAGCGATGCTAGCTTGTTTTGTTGTCGCTCCTTCCTTCACATGAAGTGGCCATCTTTACCCTTGAAACCACTCAAACATAGGCATATTGAATATTACAAATTCAAAACAGCTTTACCATTACATGTCATAGGCCTAAATGAGTGCAGACGCAGCGTGGTGTGAAGGCTAAAAGAATGTATTGCACCTGTCGGGGTAAATTGTGTAGGGGAAAACTGAAAAGGCAATTGCAGACCGTAACGTGTTTTTGATAGCTGCTCAGTTATAATTTGCTACATCTGTACAAATGGGACACGTGCAGGGAAATGTGCGCACGGTTGCAATCGTGTGAAGGTGAACAGGCAAAGAGGAGGAGAGTGGAGGGGGAGGGGTAGAAGAAGAAGAAGCTAAGCATTAGGGATTGTGATAAATGGCTTAGCATGACTTTGACTATGAAGGAGAGGTTTTCCTGGGTGCGGAGAAGAGCAGGGGGAAGACTGAGGCAAATCAAAGAGGGGTGAAGCGGCTCGGGAGAGTGTTGCTTCGACTGCGTTCAGGGTGTAACAGCTTAGAGAGTTTAAAATCCAGAGCACGTTCCCTCTGAGCTTAAATGGTATTGAAGCAAAAGGCGCACACACCATTCTGTCCCTTGTTGAAATTCCTCGCTGGTTTTTACAAAGAGAAGACATATTGAGTAGTGGCAGAGATTGGATGTATACAGATGAATGTTGGTGAATGTTATGTGGGCTTTTGTGGGTGTGTTGCGAATAGTCCTGTCACACATTGAGCTGTATGTTTACCGGTCGAGTGTGTGATTGTTCCCTGTCCCCCGAGGCCAGAGTGACCCTCAAATGTCCTGTTTAAGCTTTCCAGCACTTTATTACCGGGCTGCTCGTGCCCTCACATCCTCTGTTCAGCAATGCACATTTCACTTAGCTGTCATTAAATGCTTTAGAGATTCTACAAAGGACTACACAGTGTTTCAATGCATCACAATGGTGAAAAGATGTCAGTCCAGATTTGTACTAGTAAATGTTTTTGTATACGACCCTGACTTGTGCTCACGTGCGATGTGACGACTTGTCATATGCATGCAGTCATGCTACTTTTATTTCTTATATTAGGGAGGGTGACAAATGTTATGACTGCAAAGGGAAATGTATTTTCTTTGTAATTGATTTCTATATTTTTGTTTTTGCTAATGATCACTTAACATTTGTACAAGTCAAAAACACTGAAAAATGTATATACGCAGTTCTTATGTTGAGAATCATTGTTTAGTTTCTTACATGCTGAGGTTATTTTTTCAAAAAATGAATTTTCAAAACGTGAATATATGCAATCTAAGTCAAATAAAGATGTATAGAATAAAGTTTTGAATGTGAATTGTACCTTGTACAGCATTTGTCTAATAAGACGGGTAAATGTATTCATTCTGAAACAGTGGGAAATAAGACTTGAATGTTTACAGTGGGTTTGTGTTGGAAAAGATGGCTGTTACCTTTATACTGGGCTGTAAGAGCAGATAGACCACACTACATGTCCCAACAGGCAAATTACTGAAACCAAAAAAAAAAACTCCCAAAGCTTCTACTGTGGATTCATCCTTTATTAAATTAATGGTGAACCCTGGTCCCTTTGTCGAACCATTGATTATTGTCCATTAACATTCCAAATGGTTTGTCTTTACGGTAGAAACACTTTAAATATTCCCCTCTGACTAAAACATATGCTCCCAGGTCCTAACACCCAGTTTTAGCCATACCCCAGACGGTCCTTCCACAGATGCTCACTAACTGTAATGCAGTGTAATGCCATAGCTGAGATGACCCGAGAGATCACGGAGGAGCTACCTCTACAATGCTCTGTTAAAGACATTGTCTAAAGCAGGTTTGGAAAGACTATAGAAATGAATGTTACCAGTCCTTCAGCTCTGGTTGAGATTGCCAGCTCATAAGTATTTGTAGTCAATTGCATGCATTTATGTCAGTTTCTAGTTTCAACAACAGATTTTATGTGCAAACCAGTGCTGATGTATTTGACTAGACAGTATTATTAACACAAATAAACAATGGGCTGTCAAAGGGTGAAAAGAGTTAAAGAGAAAGATTTTTATATCCAGATGTCCTTTGCTTATATCAACGTGTGCATTTTATTTTGCACTTTGGAATATTTAATTGTTATAAGATAAGTTTATTTTATATGTAAGACTGAACATACTAAATTGATCTAAAACTTCAGATGACCTATATGGATATAGTGCATTTTTCCTGCTTGTATTTTATTATGTTATTTCCTATTTTCTATGAGATCTGTACCCGCTGTAGTAGGACAGACTTTCACTACTGAAATGCAATGACCTGTTTTCTGTGCAGCCCCTTGAGAATGGGGGACTTACTACTGCAGTTTCTTATTGTATCAGATTCTTTTTTAAGTTTGTAATAAAATAAATCTCCAAAGGGAAGCATGGAAAATAAGTAACTGTGTGGTTGTGAGTCAATTTGCACATTAGAATAGCTTCATTATTATGAACTTGGTAGTAAGATGGATAGCACAGTCCCCCAATAAGTAATAGTTGTACTTGTGGTAGTTTTTAATTTTACAAATGCTGTTAGTTTCAGTTTATTATTACTTTTTCTTATATATCTATAATATGATTTGCTCGATAAATACAGTATTATTTGAGTACACATTTGTAGTGCACTCACTGGCCACTTTATTAGGTACACTTGTCCACCCACAAAAGGTTTCTTAGCCACTCGTATAGCTGCAACTAAATACCGTATATTTAGTTTTCAGACAAACCTGGTGATAAAACTTAGCAGAATTGAGAAGAACAGACAACTACTTCTTAAGTTTACAGAGAATGGTCAAAAAAGGAGGAAAAATCCAGCAAGAAGCAGTTTTGTTGTGAGAAAATACCTTGCTGATGCAGAATGCTAATGTGGCTAACTCAAATACTTTTATTTGACTCAAATACTTTTATGAAGCACATGTCACGTCTCTTTCAAAGGTGTAAACAACTTTGATCAATAATTCACAAATGAAACTGAGGCAGACTGCGTGCCGCCCACCTCGACCGGACACCTCCCAGCAGGTTTTACTTTGCGTTTCATCATCTTGGGTGCAGCGCTGTGTGTGGAAGCTTCTAGCATGTGCAGCAAAAACCCATGTACGTACATAGTGTTATGGTTTGGTATGGTTTTAACATGTGCTCCTCCACCGCCTGCCTCCTCCTCCTCCTTCTTTTGTTGTTCTGCCATCTCTATACTGTACCTATAGATGCACAGAAACAAACAAAGAGGGGCGCTAGAAGTAAATGGAAAGGATTGGTGAAGGAGACTGGCCACTTTGTTAGGTAGGGCTTGTACCTAATAAAGTGGCACCTCCATGTTGTCTTCTGCTGATCATATTTCATCAGCTTGTGTGTTCAGAAATGGTCTTCTATGGAAAATCTTATCACAACCCAAAGCTACAAACTGGCATTTTCACCCACACAACTGCCACACACTGAATATTTTATCTTTTTCAAACCATTTCCTGTAAACCCTGGACATGGTTGTATGTAAAACTCCTATTCAATTGCTGGTCCCACAGGCGGCGCTAACATTAGGCAAAGGTAAGCAGCTGCTAAGAACCCCAAGCTCCCAGGGCCCCATAAATGAAGCCTGCTATAAATATGTCTTGGCCATTTTGGAGCTTAATTTGGTAAAATAGCATTACAAAGCCAATATGTCTGTCTACCCAGTTTTCCTTTTTCTCTGTAGGGTTAAGTCTGGACTGACAAACTCAAAACAAAAGACAACAGACAACAAAAGAATTTTCAGGTTAGACTTGCTGGACACTGGCTGGTCCACCTAATACCAACAACAATTATTACATTTTCAAAGTCACCAAAATTCCCTTTCTTGCAGTGCTTATATTAAACCTTGAAAACGTGCATGACTAAATCTATCATCTTGATGCAATTTGATAGGCTTTAGAGACAGCTTTTTGAGATCACTAGCAGCAAAAATAGGTCTACCTAATAAAGTGGCCAGCTATTTTATACCATTTCCATCTCCTTCACCAAGCCTCTCCATCTTTCCCTCCTCCTCCTTTCATGTTATTCCCAGAGCCCCTCCCTTATTGTTCCTGGCTTTTCCCTCTCTCTCTCTCGCCCGCTCTCATCCTCCTTGTGCTGCCGCTGGATGCTGCTTGTTCCCGCGGTTACGCAACAGTGCTCCCTGTGTGGATGTGATCATTACGCAACATTCCTACTCCTCTGGAATACTGATGAGCGGGAAGGCATAGAAAGGACATCCCAAAAAAAAAAAAAACACTCAAAGAAGCCAATATTGCATGTGTTCATTCAACGTGTGTATCAATTATGATGCCAAAGTACGGTGTCCTTATTGGTCCAAAACCTATGTTCTTTGTCTTCTATTATAGATCGTAATACTGCGGCTGCTTCCCGCTCGGATGCCCGGATCAAGGTCAAACACAAGAGTCAGCTTGTCATTAAATCCCAGTTTATTTTATATGCATAATACAAGATACACAATAAAAAGGACATGGAAATCCACATATCCATGGTTAGGACAATGAAAAACAAAATGCCAAACAAAGAATATTCATATATAAAAAAATGAAAGAAGACATTGTTCAGGAGCTACTTCATAATAGTAAACATATTGATACCAAGCACCCCAAAACCTAATGCATCGGCGCATAAACCTGATAAAAACAACACATTAGACCAAGGATTATAGGCACCACATGCATGCAAAGTATTAAGAGCTGCAGCTTGCTTTAGGCGCCTTCTGCAGACATGTATCAAATGTTCAGAAATCGATAGCTGCTCTAAAGTAGAACTACCTTGTGTATACAGGTAGGACAAATGTTTTAAAGGTGAAACAGTTTGTGCTGATTGCCACAAGCTGATTTTGACTTGATAAGGTTAATCGATGCAAGTTTCCAAAAACCTGCTCCCCAGTGTGGATGAGCTGGTTTGGAACGTAAAATCCATTTCTACGTCCAAATGTAAAGATTGCTACATACTGTATGCTGTTAGAATAAACCATCTTGTTTTAGCAGAATATACCTCACGATAAACTAAAATGCAGTCTATTTCAAGTTTGAAGTCAGTACAAAAAGAAACACATCACCATCAGAAAACTGAATCATTACAGAATCTATTGAGAAACACCACCTGGTCAAGTGCATCTAGATATAAATCAATGTTGAATCAAACGGAAAACAATCTACACAGTGATCGAAAGATGCAGCCTTCGCCCGAAATGGAGCACACGGCACAAGAAGGATGTCTTTTCCCCTTGACAGAGCTTTACTATTGACCATCAACCAAAATGAATCTGGTTTAAGTGATGATTACAGACGTTAAGTACACTTGGTGTCAAATATTTAGCAAGAAAGGACAAATTTCACTGGGCTTCATGCATTACAATCCCAGACAATAGAAGAGCAACTGGAAGCACAAATGACTTTGGGACATTTCTATTTAGTACCACATAACAACTACATACGACATTGTCACTGAAATAAAACGAGCATTAAATAGCTGAATATTATTGCCACGATTATTTTTCTTTCATGATTGCGGTGGTTATGAGCGCAAACCAACTGCTCCCCCCAAAAAAACCTGCATCAGCCAAAAGACACTTGAGATAAAGAGTCCCCTAACAGTCTGTAATGTTTTACTAATTTAGACACAGACTCAGCCCCCTTGGCAAACTGAGCTCCAACTCTTCAACTTCTGCCAAACGCTGCTTTTGATGTGCTCTCTGCTTTGTAGCCCTCGACATTTTGAACCATCCAAAATAGGAAGTGTTGGATGAGGTAAATACGAGTGTGCCCTGTCCTTGCCTCTTTATATATGTTAATATAGAGAGAAAAAATCCCATAACTATATATATAAATCTGTTTTAAAACAAACATCTAAAAGCACAGTTTACCCATTGTAGTCCCTGCTTTGTCATTGGTTTAATCAAAAAAGTATTGTTCCCTAAAGGAATACTCTGACATATTGTTTTATATCACAATCAACAGATGCATTATTACCATCAGAATAAATACAGCACTCATTGACTATTTGGCAAATATAAGGAATAGTATTGGGTTAATAAAGACACAGTCTGTATCCCTGTCTCAATAATATTTACAAGGTTTTAGAGCAGACTAAAACTGCTAAAATAAAAACTTTAATCCAGCCTTCACTACACCATGTTGAAGCAGGCAGTGGCTGTAGCGCCCTCTACTTGCAGTGTGCAGTAAAATAAACATATCCAACATTTTAACATACCCCTCCACCAGCGAGGGCCCTGCAGATCTTCTAACTATGTGTTTCACAACAGACCACAATAAACTTGCCCGTCTTTGTCAAATGATTAATTATGTGTGAGGTGTTAGAAGATAATCTGAGGGTTGTAAAAAGAAAAACTGTAGCTCTGAGCTGTAGGTCATGCATGTTTTTTATCCAGCTACAGTGTCATTCACATGTTGTGGCTGAGAAATCCCCAACTACAATTATTACCCACTATGATTTGTGTAAGAAAAAGTGCAAAAATGGATCATACACATAGAAGACTATATGTACAAGTAGATTTCTCTTGTGTCCGTATGCGTTAAAAAGAGGAAGAACTTTAACTGAGCCGCACTAGCCCCTGGACACTGCTGCTTGGGCCTGGTCGTGGGCTCCAGTCCCCTCCGATCACATGACTCTGTGCTACCCTGTCATCTCTAGACCCAACAACTTTTTGAGCTTCAGCCCAGATTTTTTTTATGTGCACACACAAACACAAGTGCAACTCTTCTAAGAAAAGTGGGAGGTGTGAGGTGCCGTTCTACGTACACAACTTCTAAATGACTCATGCTTTGGTCCGCTAAGTGCTGGGTTTTTTAACTGATTTGTGTACAGACCAGCTCTCTCTTCACGAAACTTAGAAACCGTATTTTTTTCCATGTGTTTTTGACCATGGGAGTGTCCACCATTGTCCCCTTTTTCCTCAGCGAGTGTAGAAGCCAGGCGCTCTGCACAGGCCGACCCGGGGCCACCGCTCCCAGACCGCCTCACTGCCTGCCAGCGCGTGTCCGAAACTTAGGAACAGTCACTGGACGCCAGCCGAGCCAAATGTTGGATTCCCTTGGTGTTTGTGTCTGTGGTGGATACTGCGGGGAAGGGTGTTCTGCGTTCTATGTCTCATTGATACTTCTGTGGTTGTTGCTCCTACATCTCTTTACAGCGGGCCATATTTGGCCTCATAGCGGGCCAGGATGTTTTTGCAGCGGCCGCAGTCCTTCCGGAGTTCGGCCACTTGCTGTCGCAGAGCGGCATTTTCCCGCTCCAGGAACGAGGCGCGGACTGTGATCTGGTTCTCCTTCAGACGACGTGCATCCCGGGAACGCTTTGCAGCCATGTTATTCTTCTTCCTCCTGGACCAGTATTTCTCATCCTAAAACAAGGAAAAAAATGATTATTACAATTGCCTCTTTTTAACCGCATTTATTTGAAAGTACACTCTACCCTTTCTTCTACTGCAAAGTACTAGCGTACGGTTCATCAACTAAAATTTGGTGTGCATTATTAGAGCAGAAACTTTTGTTACACCTATACTTACACGTTTTGTGTAATTTGTTAGATATCCACAGACACCCACCTTCTGCTCATCTGGAACAAAGACCTTCTTGGCCTTCTTGATCATGGGCTGTGGTTTGAGGTCCTCATCGGAGAACTTGTGTTTGCGTGGGTTAAACAGCTCTCCTCCGGGCACACTGGACAGGACCAGGTCTGTGGGGTCAGGCTGGAAGTTGATGTCCACTTCAATGGCATCTGGGTCTATGGGAGACGGTGTGTGACGCTCACGCTCTCCAGTATTTCTCTCTGTGGACATAAGCATATTAGCATATTACAAATAAACTATAAATTACAGAAAACGTATAGAAAGTAACAATAAATTAAACCATACACACATTTCTAGGCTTAATTATTCATGCAAACCATCTGAATTACTCACCTGCTTTCTTCTCCTTAACTTCTGCTTCCTTCTTTATTTCCGGTTCAGGTGGAGTTTCCTCCTCTTGCTCTTCCTCCTCCACCTCCTCCTCTTCATCATCTTCATCCTCATCTTCCTCAATCTTTGCGGGCTGTAGTGTAGTGACAGTGAGGGGCTCCTCAGGCTCCTCAGGCTCAGAGCTGAGGGTGGAGCTGGGTGGAGATGCTGATGGGACAGTAGCTGTAGTATCGTCGGTCGATGTGGTAGTGCTGGTGCTGAGGGGAGATGTAACCTTGGAGATAGTCTTGCCTTCCACTGAGTTTGGAATCTTCTGCTCCTCCTCTTCCAGACTCACAGGGATGCCGTTCTCCAGCAGGAACTCATCCAGGTCCATGTACTCGAGGTGGAAGGTCTCTCCGTCGTAGGGGATGGTCTTGTCCCATATGGCGGGGGTCAGGGAGGCGGACACCCCTCCACCCCCGCCCCCTGCAGCTCCTCTAGAACCTCCACCAGCGCTCGCACCTTCAGCCATGGCTCCCTCCACATCCTCTGAGGAGCACAGCTTCTCCTTCTCGATTTCTGCATCAAACACAGGCAGACATTTGATTGTTAATGATAGGGACAAACACACATTTATTTTAATTAAAAAAGGATTTCTGTTGCATTGTGAAAATCCACAGAACATGGTATGCTTGAATGAGAGAAAGGCTGGGCAGTTCGTTCAATGGAAAATGACAGAAATATGTAGGATACCGCCCATCTGATGCAGAATAAGAAAAAACTGTGCATATTGTTAAGCCGGGCTGTGGTTTTGTCCTTAAAGGTCGTTACCGTAAACGTGCACAGGATACAAAGCTGCAGAAAGCAGAGGGAACTTTTTGTTCTTTTTAGGATTTCTTGTCCCCTTGAACAAAACATACTCAGGTCGACACACTGCATGTTCTTCCAAATACTGTGTTGCTAATGGGCGGCTTTTTGACAGAATTGTCATTCAGTTGAAAAAATGATTTCAATAAATGTAAATGAGTACGAGAGTAAAGCGGCTTACGAACTAGTTACTAGGCTACTACACAAAGCGCAAACACACACGTCTGGTTCTCTCGTTTGGGCTTACCGTCCTCGCCTTCCTCCAGGATGTTCGGGGGAGGGATGTCCATGATCTTCTTTAAAACGAAAGGAAAGGACTTTTGCGGAGCCGTAGTACTGGCGTTACTACTGGGTTTAACGGCCACTGTCGCCGCGGCTTTGCCAGGCATTGTTCCGTGCCAGTCTCCGTGAAGCACACCGGCGCGATGTTCAGGACAAGCCTTCAGAGAGGAGCGAGTACAACACGGCCTTTCGCTGCTTTCTCCGGTGAAAACTGCTCTAACGATCCGTCTTTGTTAAAATTAACTCTTTCTGTCGACTAAACAACGCAACTAACGCCCCTGCGCCCCGTGCCCATCCACAGAAGCGCTTGGTATTCATGAGCCATGGCCCCGCCCACACACGGATAGTAAAAGGCCATTGGCTGGTCCTGGACCCCAGCTAAAACAAGTATCTGCTTCTGCACCGCGAGCAGGAGGACATAGAGCGCCAGTATGTGCAGTAGTCTTTGCCATTAAGACAAAAATCTTTTATTTACGCAGGACTTGAACCAGAGAGAGGGCACGCCTTTGCTTTCTAGGTGGAAGCTGTCTACGCACTTGAAAAGCGGAGAACCAGAGACTTTGGTGTAAACTAAAAGCACTGTGAATGTGAATAAAAACTAAACACTGCACAATTTAATACCTAATAGTGAATAATTTGGTTATACTTCATTCTACGAGGCCATATTGTACCGCCCGTGCACCGTGTTGTTGTCAGGTGCCGTTTGTTTCCCACTTGTTCCGTCCTTCTCAAGACGCTCGTGGCCCTACACGTGCAGCCGCCCCCGCCCGTGTCACGTGAAGGTACAAGCTGTCGAGGGGCGTGGCCTCACACACTGCACATGTGTGCCACGATGAGCTGGAACATTACAACTGTAAGGACATCCTTGTTTGTACACATCACTAATATGTGCACTCGCTTGGACACATGAGGCAGAAATTAAGCTTATTGAGCTTATAAATGTATACATAGATATAAATGGCTTCTGGTTTAATGTTTTTTTAAAGAGGCTGTTGTGTGTTGTTGGCTGAAGAGCAGACAGGAGTAATAAAAATATTTTTTTTGCAGGAATATAGACTAAAATGCACAAATGCATGGTGTTAAGACAATGCAGAAAAGACTAACCATAAAAAGACTATAAAATGTAGAAAGTGCACCACAATTATTTTAATAGCGATTTTCTAAAGATATTTGGCTAAGCATAACAATAAGATACTTGAGCAGCCTATAGAGACTGTGCTTTTCAGTTCCTCAAACCACCTTCTAAGCCCTTTTATTTTTTTCACTTCCAAACAGCTACACCTACTATATTCCACTGTTCATATGTTAAATGAAACAATATAGACACACTAACACATACATTTACAAAATAATGTGTACTTAATGGCCCCTCAGAGCTCACATGACCAAAACAAAAGCAGCTCTCGTGTTTCTGCGGACGTGCCCAAGGCGTACAGCTGCCTCACTTTTCCCCGACAGGATGTTTAATTTCTGGGACACAATGTTCAAACCACCAGCAGCTCATTAAAGGGTTTTCTCAAGCTCACCACATTACCACCACTTAGTTATAAATACTCAGAGAAACCAGTTAGATACCTGTAAATGTCCCACAATAAAGAGAAGACATTGCCTGGCCTTTAAACTATTTGTACTGGAATGTTACACAGAGCCTAACCCTACACAGAAATCAAATCAATTAAAATAATGCAGGGAAATTACAGACACTAAAATGCATAAAATAGTTTAGACATAGTTTGGACTGATTTGGCCCGCCATAGTATGTTAGATGTTTTCATTTTGCTGCATTGTAAGATACCCAAACTAACTACAAAAAAAGTTTGTGAAATAAAGGTAGGGGTTCATTTTTATCACAATTTTATTAAAATTATTTAATTATTTATTTAAAATTATTTTTTTTGCCCTCCACAAAAGGCTACTACTTCATAAAACCCTTTAAGATATATTCGATGTACATCAAATCCAATGTTCATCATAAATAAATATATTTTTATTAATATAAACACTGGTATTGTTACAGTAAAACTATGACAATGAAGAGCATATCGTAAATGAATGCACTGTAGCAGAATTCAACAATCTTCCCAGATTAGCAGATTGTATCTCCATATCGCTCACCTCTAAATAAAGGCATGATCAAAATAATCAATTTCTTGTCATTGTTCTTATAAGATCATCCATTGGCCCCTACTGTCCACTTGCAGGGCCCCTGATACTAAAAGTTTATATTCAAATATCTTTATATTCTATTAAGATAAAACTAACAAGAACATGTGCGATAACGATATATACAGTACAACATATTACCAGGCCCTAAAAAAAAAATGCCAATAACAAATCTGCATAGTGAAGCTGTTAGGCCTATGTCAAATAAACAAGTCAAAAGCAGAGAGCAGACTGTGAATTATTGAAAATACAAAAATGACAATAATGAAACTCAAAAGAGATGGTTTCATTAATATTGCATCAGCTGCAGACTGGGTGCAATGATGTGTTTTTGATCACTGGTGAGCAACATATTGAGGCATAGGAGAAATCAGTGACAACCTCCCTTAACTATTAACAGAACCAGACAACTTAAAAGTCCTCCCCAGTGCCTATGTTCAAATATGATATAGTCAATATGAATATGAAAATAAGAATTCAAAAGCATTGTTAGTGTCTTGAGCAGTTACCCCCTACACAGTTGCATATGGTTGGGGAAAAGTTATGCAGGAAACTTTTTAAATATTGATCAAAAGCTTAAAAGCAGGCCTATTACATTGTATTACGAACGTCGTCACAGTATATCTGACTTGGGGCTGAATCAAACTAGGTATGCAGTGGTTGTTCTGTCACCAAGAGTTTCTGACAAGTTCTCCAAACAATATCTGGGCATAGTTAACAGCTTGTAGTACTATTTAACTTTAACTATTAATGTCAATCATCAATAACCCAACCTATCTGACACATGCAGCAATAGTAATATTCAAAGCCAAAATATGGTCTTACCATTGTCTTCAAAGGAGGGGAAAGAGAAGGGGTATTCAGCCAGGGACCTGAGCAGGTCAGGCACATCACTCCTATCTCCAAAAAGCATCTGATTTGCGGTGGACATCATCTTTAAATGATGATCTCTGAAAAGGACTGCTGTAGTTTTAGTAGAAGTGAGCTCTACGCAGCAGACTTCCGTGACTTTAAACTAACTTTGCAGCAGGTCTCATCACGGGGATCCATGTGTCAGTCCAACTCGTATTGTAATAAGCAGGAAAAGCCCCGCCCACCGACCACGCTGAAGCGACAGCAGCTAAAGAAAGACCTGTCAATCATGGCATTCAACCAATAACAAGCAAGTGGGCGGGACATACAGGAGGAGAATCAAAACAACAGCGCCGTAGGTCTGTGGCACATTTCTCTCCACGCACAGCCGCACGTGTATGCAATGGAGACCGCAGACATAGCGCCATCTACTGACCATTGCAACCCAAAATGTACTTGTGTTTACCAGTTAATCAAAAACATGAATAAACGAAACCAAACAGCTTTATAGGAGAGGAGACTGAATTTTTATTTTGTCAAACTTATTTGAACCAGTAATAGCATTTCATAATCACTGAACTTGAAACAATGTAATCATCCATACAGCATAATTTTAGTGGTGAATGAACAGCAGCTGTTTAACATATTCAGAATATAGCCGACTTAATTTGGTTTGACTGTTTCACACAAAAATGTAATATAACAGGCTATTACTGTAAACTGTGATTATTGCAAATGATAATGTGTCAACAACTGCACCTAATATGAGAATTTAACTAATCCACTAATGAAGGCACCTGACTTTGAAGTTTGAAGAACACTTTGTTCAGTTTTTGGCAGTTATTGAGTTGTTTGAATCTTGAATTTGACAAACTAACCAATTGCTTCAGTCTTGTAGAAGAAAGTTATACTTTCCAAAGTCAGATTCATCTGGCATTATGAGCATGTCTTCCCTGGCTCTGTGTAGTTTATGTCGGAGGAAGTCTCGCCTCTCTATCCACTCCTGCAGCTCCTCTGGACTGTGGGCATAGTCACAGCTCATGCCATCAGGGCAGTCTTCATCCAACCTGGAGAATATAATATAGTATGCGGCTTTAGCAATGTTTTATCCTATACTGGTTTATAAAATATACAAAGTCTCAAAATAAGTGTAAAAAACTCACTTGGGGCAGAGTTCAAAGTATTTGGATGGAAACCTGTGGCTCCACGTCAGGGCCTTTTCTTCTTCGTCGCAGCTGAAGACTCGATCTTTGTGTTTTTCTGTCGAGATATGCTGCTGCCACTGCCTCTCACTGTTACTGTGTTTCCCACACAGGCTGCAGTGGAAGCCATCCTTTAAACACAACACAAGGGAGTCAATAAAGAGGTACTTACAAAAATGTATAACAATAAGAGAGCTTATACACCATTGGCTCAGCAAAGTCTGTGGGCATAATGATGCACTTCTCTTCTGGGATAGGCTGGGGGGCAGGTGATTCATCATTTTGGCGGTTATGACAGCTTAAAGTCATCCACATGTCATAGACCTGCTGCATGTCCACTACTGCAAACAAAAAACACAGTTATTCAAACAACTCAATTTGAACTGTAATTCTAATTTATTATTAAAATTAAATACAAATAGTTTTTCTCTTTGTAAGTCCTTACGTTTATTATTTTTCATATACGTCCACATTTCCTTTTCTTCTTTGCTGTGGGCAAAAGTGCAGTTCCCGCTGAAGTTACATTTTCCTTTGTTCAAAATTTGATGACATATCTGTGATAAAAACAAGTACAGATTTCAGACCTGAAGTAGACACATAAGTTTATAAGGCAAACTGAATAAAAGACTTGCATCATAGTGGGATGGGAAGTGTTTGCAATGTGGCAGTGGTCGAACCATAACCCATTTACTCCTCTCCAGTGATTTCACCAACAGTACCCTCCTGTCACTAGTCCACCTGAAAACAGCAACAAACATGAAATTCAAAACATCGGTATCAATAGTTCAGTGACGTAATCGGTCTGTAGGAAATCTGTCAATTATCAGATCAGAGTTTGTGGGTTACCACTTTGACCAATAGGAGTAGAGTTTTACTTTAGTACCTTCCCTGGCCTCTACAGACTACAGAAAATCACAGAACAGGGTCAGATAGGCATTTTGCAACATGTTTTATTTCTAACTTTTTTATTTTACCAAACCCTACAGACTACACCTTCAATGTTCAGATAGTCAGCATTTACTCATTATTGTATTTTACACATAAATAATTGTCTTGTACTCACGTATGTTTAGATCTAGCCGAGCAATACTTGAGAGCTTTGTCAGGGTCACTGCTGACTCCATCTCTCCAGCACTGACCACAGACAAACTTCATCCTCATGTTCAGACTGTCCTTAGCTTCTCCCACCTTTGTTTTAACTGGACTTCCAAAGGCTTGCTGTGACAAAAAGCACATGCCATTACAAAAAAAAAGCGCAATTAAAGACAACATCATAAAATTGTGTCTTACTCTGTCATTTTGTTGTTTTCTTGAATGTTTTGTTTGTTTTTCATAGTAATTACTGGATACTTTCACAATCTCGTCAGATGTGGTTCCTATCAAATCAGAGATATTCTGCATTAGTCTATGAATCTGATATAAGTCCAACATATTTTCATTGTGTTACTGGATATAATTTTGTGGCTACGTAAAAAACATAGTATAAGCCAAGACACCACCCATTTTGTTTATGGTATTACTCAAGGATATGTCTAACTGTATTTAAGTATATACTGAGGGGGTGGGTGATACAGCGATAAATGACTGAATAGTGGTCTGAAGTTATGATCTGCTAATCTGGAAGATAGATTAATTGTGATAGAGTATTAATTTATACTCTGCTCTTCACTGTCATTTTTACTGTAACAATGCCAGTGTTCATAAAATGTAAAATATATAGTAATATGATGAACACTATTTGATAAACACTGAATTTGTAGTTAAAAGGGTTTATTAAGACAATGATAGCAGTAGTCTTCTGTGTAATACAAAAAAATATGACGTCAACTAAATTGTGATCAAATAAAAATTGTAATCTTGGCTTAATAAAATCTGATAAATAAAAAAAGTGATAAATATTTTTACCATATTGCTCAGCCCTAGTACTGTATAATACTAAGTGTATATTTATCAATGACTCAATTCAATTATTTAGTGTGGTATCAGTCACAGCACACCCGTGGTTCTCTGAAGTTTCCATGTTTTGAGCTCTACATCAGAGTGGGCGAACATGCAGTCGTCCCCCAAAAGGCACCCATATCTGATACTGTGGCGGCACAAGTCCAGCTGACACAGGAGGTGTAGCGGGCGGACCTTTTTATACCTCACCGCGTTGCTCCCGAATACAAATGCTAAACACCTGTCCCACAAAGAGAAGAAAAACATGTTAAATAAAAAAAATAGCTAGCACTTTACTTTACAGCTTGGTATTGTGGTAATAATTGAGACTAAACAAGAAATAAACATGAAACAATGTTGTAACTATGGTTAATTTTCAAGTAATTTCTATG
>JAVQKG010268216.1:0-17492 GCA_036025885.1 Hypseleotris bucephala
ATGTACCCAAATCGATACAGTTCAGCGTCCTTATAGGGTCTAAGTATCTGCAAAGTTTCAAAGTGATCGGGCATTTCGTTTTTGAGTTATCGCGGTCACACGGCCAATCTGCGGACGCGGACAAACATGAAACCATAATATCGCCGAACGCGATTCTCGCGTTTCGCCGATATAATGATGAATGAAAATGGTTAATCAAAATCTTACTTATAAGGGTAGCCCTAGTTAGATGAGAACCAGTGAATAAAGGCAAGACATTGGGGCCTAAACTGTAATAATACACTGCAGAGTTCTTCAGTGGGACCGTGTCAAGCTCCCAATGCCAAATGTTTGATAAGATGGGGTATAAATAGACAGGTCATGCATTGAAAAGCACTCAAAATGGGCCTATGACAGTTGCAGCTTGTTGCATCATCCTCGTCACAAAAACTGCATGATCAGATATGAGTGGTCTAAGTTTATTTATTCGTTACCAAAAAGAGAGCAGTCAAGTTTCTTTGTGTCGGGCCTTTTTTTTTTACATCGTCTCATTTGAAGTTGCACGGCACTCATTTAAGCCTCATTGAACAGCGACACTCAACACACGCAAAAGTGTTATGAATATGTATCAGTGCGGCATATGGCGGCAGTTGCGCTGGGACTAGGTGTGTCCAGAAGGTAGAGCGCTGCTGATGCATTATTCTCCATTCAAATTACCAGCGCCGGGATGTGCAGCACCTCTTTAGACGGGCTAGAAGTTTTATCACACAAACATCGGGGCATGTGGAAATCTGATGAGTGCAGGAGAGGGCAGACTGAGTTTTCTTGATTTGGAGGATTTTTTCGCCAGGTTGAAATCTGGCACTCACCGACACGAGCGTGATTAAAAGTGATATTTCTGACACATTAGGATGCGCACGGGAAGTAACCTCCTCTAAAGCGTTCATTATTAGATGCATGACAGACCTGAATATTTATAAAATAGGTTTTAATAATTAATAGCGGCAATCTGCTCCCGTAATTCATCAGATTTGCACTTCAACAGAGTATCCGTTTTCACTTTAAAATAATAATAAGAGGAATATTAATGTTGCAGAAATGTAAAACGGGCAGCTGGATGCAGCCCAAATACGTCAGTGTGTTCACATCTGAGGCTTCGCTTTTACCTGTCACTTTTCAAACAAAATTACATTTAAGCTTTCAACACTGCAAGAGCTGTTTTTAAAAAGGGGAAACACTATTTATTGAGTGCGGCTTCTGAAAATGTGACAAGTCATGAAGATAAAAATGCAGGAAACAAAGTGGGTTTGGTGTAGAATGCAAAAGTAGTCACTGTGGTTTTATCAAAAGCAAATTTATTTGTTTGAGTCAACTCAGCAGCACTTCCTTTTGTGTACTGACACCCGAAATAGAGCGCTTTTTTTCCTGTAAAGCTGCTCTGCTCGTTTCATCGTCTCACACACATTTCTCTTTTTTTGCAGCTTTTATTGTGAGTGTTGTTTTATCACATTTAGTCACTGCACATTCTCTACTCAACAAACTATTTCTGTTCAACTTTAATTCTGTTGTCACTTTGTGTTGCTTTTTGAATCAAACAATGTGTTTTTCACTGTTAATCCTCACTTCAGCTCCCTCCCATTCTGTAGAAATGTCTTAGTGATGTGACCTGCTGCTTTTAAACAGACTACAACCCCACAATGAGTTGCTGTCTTTAGCCCTGCAACAAGAACATACCACACACATTATATGGGTTACTGACTATACTTACTTTGTGTTTTTGTAAAGTGATTGTCAGTCAGGTATCAACAACTGAGATCACAAACACTGCATGACTTGCAATTACATGTATCTATTTTGACCACCTGATCAATAGATCACATGTACACGCTAAAACCGCAAATGTTTGCTTGTGCTCCAGAAAATGTTATTTACAATCATAACCTAATTCACAATCCAATCACTTGCATCTCAAAAGTTATCGTTTTGACAGCAGACTTTGTGCCTGAGGTTCTGAAAAATGCAAATCCACAAACAGGAAGACTGATTCCCATCACTTCCTCCATTCACAAAGACTGCATTTTGATCAAAATTTAATAATGCTTGAAGATGACAGACTGTGTAAAAGTCTGTTTGGAGAAGTTGTGTGGCCATAGCACCCTGCATGTAGCTTGGTCTGGGATGACATTTTAACGGGCACCTGTGATTCACTGTTGCGCGTATAAAGTCCAAAAGAGGAAAAGTCTGTCATGCAAAGCAAATGTTTTAATGGTAGCCAGGGATCGATGTAGTCAGCGAAAGCATCCTGTCTGGAAATACATGCTTTTCTGTGACTTGGGGTCACTGACTGCTTTTTGTTTTAAGAAGAGGGTAAAAAAATGGAGGTTACAAGATTCTGTTCAAAGTGGGTAAAAAAAAAAAAAAATACATATTTTACATCTATATTGGCATTTTAAATTATATTAAAAAAAGTCAAAGATGTCTCGATAAGGCCCTCTTCCCCCTGCTGGCTATGGCCACTTCACAACTTATGCAGACAATTTGAAATAGTAACAAAATGGGGCTTCTTCACCTGTAGAAAGGTGAAAAAATAAATGTTTTCAGCTCCTGAGAAGGTCAGCACATCAGTATAAAGAATTACTCAGACACGTACAAATGAATCAAAATACATCTCGGAGTATGTTTTTGACAAGGAAACAATAATGAAACTTGATAGAAAGTCTGCAAAGTTATCATAATAGGGCCCTTTAAAGGAAAAACCTTGAAAGCAGTGACTTGCTCTCATGTGTCTCTGTATCTGAAAAACAAATTTAAAAATCCTAACCTTGGAAATCAATTAAGCAGAAGTCCCCCTGAGCTGAAGGAAAATGCAGTGCACCCTTCTTTTTCCTATTTCCACTTAACAAGGACTTGAATCTGTCCGTCACTAGGCCACTTTATGTGAGAAGGCTTTGTCAGGGTTTTTTCTCTTTCTTTGCGACAGTGTGCCTTATATGCTGTCAAAATGTCTTAAGAGTCTTATTAAAGAAATGCCAGAGCTCATTTCCTTTTAATGCGACTCATATGGCGCTGAAAGGGGGCATGTCTAAAGATCTAAACAGCTTGGCTTTTTAGGCTTCACATTAAGGGGTTATCTGTGAGGGCTTGTCACTGATTGACATTATGTAACCTGACAGGGCCTGATATCAAGGTTAAGCTCATGGACAGCACAGTACCACCCGCCCGGACATATACCGACCCAAGCAAAAAAGGCAAGAGTTTATGTTACTTGATGTTCAGTAGGGATGCGCTGTCAGGGAAGTGCAGTTTTAGAAATGCTGTGGTCCAAAAAAAAAGAGTAAAAGTTGCGAGAAAGAGTTGGCTTTGATCAGCTTTACCTTGCTTTTTAGTCCTGGTTTAGACTTGGGTTAGAGCTGGTTTAGACCAGATTTAGTCTGATTTCTGATTTATTTTCAAAAGGAATAATATTAACTGGCAAGAATCCAAAAATTTAAGTTACAGCCAATGTCCGCCACTGAATTGTGTTAATCTGACAAATTATTATTCTTGGTCAAGTTCTAATTTTGTCATTGTGTAGACCTGGTTTATCTGGTCATTTTTGTAAACTAATATATCCTCATTCAGATTAATGGACTTAAAATTAGATACATTAATAAATATACAATAGTACAAGAATACTGGCATCTGGACCCCTATGACCCCAATGACCCCAAAGAGGCATATGTTCATGGGACCCTTATGGATGCCTTCCTCTTTGGAATGTGTGTGTGTGTTTGATTTTCGTGTGTGCGCGTCTAAGCCAGGTGGAGATTTCCAGACTTAATTGATAACTAATGGAGCGGCGTGTGCTGAGTTTACTCCGGAGGATTGACAATGGTGTGTGTGAGAGTGTGTCCTGTGGTGAGAGGAAGAGGATGAAGATGACTTACTCAGCAGTCGAGCTCCGGATCCTGGTGAATTAAATATGGGCCCAAAGATAATGACATGCGATGACGCCAAAACCCCCAGAAACAAAGATGGATGACATTTATGTACTTATGAGCTTATACCAAAAAAATTAACTGGCTTTAAGGGTTATTTCTGTGTTCTGCCCTATTGAACATCCAAACTTTAGTCTTCTGACATCTTTGGCCTGCCCAAATCAGCCACTGAAAGAATACAAATCTCTACATAACTAGATTTTTTTTAATTTAAAAACAATATGGTATGGAATATGGTTCTTTAGGCATATGTTTTTGTTGCAGATGATTATTCAGGCTATGGGGTCAATGAGTTCAGTTTAGCACTACTGACTGTCCCACTCATATGGGCATGTTTTGACCAATGTTTTAATTTACATCATACACTTAAGACTTTTGGCCAGTTTTTTACCAAATATTTAGTATACATTTCATAATTACTATGGTAAAAAAGAGCATTTAGAAAGCCAAATTCTCTCAGTATGTAGTACAGTTTACTTATCAACATCATCTCAGTAATCTATTTAGACTAATCAGAATTACTGACATCTAAAATGCAAAGGTTTTCAAGCCCCATACCACGTCAACCTGACATCTTAAAGAAACAGTTTTTATATATATTTTTTAATATATCAACACACATTCAGATACACTCACAACGCTCCCTCCGACAACCCACAAAGGCAAAGAGAGAGATCCCCGTGACCAAAATACAAGTGAAGCAGTTAATCTGTACAGATATTAGCTCAAGGGCCCTCGAGAGGTGCACTGCCAAGCCCCCTTCACCACTGTAACTACCCACGATGTCTTGCTGCCGCCGTGCCGTGCACAGGGGCCACCAGGGACAAACAGGGGTCGTCTGTTCATTTGCCGTGGCGCTTGGCTTATCAAATTGCACTCTTGAAACTGAACATGGGACCCCGACTTCAAAACAAAAGCCTCACAAAATAAATTTCCCTTGTTTGAGTCAGTGGAAGCATGGGACCTCCAAGCCATTTTATATTTTTCAAGCAAAGTTTAAAGCACTTACGAATTAGGTCACTGTCTTGTGGGTGCCAGCTGCGAGTCCAGATTTGATGTTACAATTTTAACTACTTGAATTTCCCTAAGTAGTTAAAGTTGGCTGTTTTGGTGAATGTGATCAGCAGGGGGCAAGAGGGCCTTAAAATAATATGCAGTCCAACAATTTCAAGACCCATCGGCCACCCTAATCTGACAACTGTTTGGAAATAACATTTTTTAATTTTATTATTAATTTCTACAGCTTTGTTAATTCAATTGTTTTTCTAAACTGACTTCCCTTGACAAATTAGGTCATTGTCTTGTGGGTGCCAGCTGCAAGTACAGATTTGATGTTACAATTTTAACTAGTTGTCCCTCAAATTACCCTAAGCAGCAAACTGAATCAAACTTGGCTATTTTGTTTGGTGGCTGTCAGAACAGTTCTTGTCATGTCATGTCAGATGTTATTTTTTATTCTCTCTCTCTTTCTTGCTTGTCCTCTATTGTGGAAAATACCATAATTACTGTGTTTGTGATGAAGCTGGAGGGCGTATTTGTCCTTAGATTTTAACTTTCCGGCCTGATTGCCCCCAAGTTCAACGTCTTTCCTCTTTCCTGCCTTCCTTGTGAAATATACATTGTTTTTTCAAGCTATTGTCCTGGTTTGTCGCCTTATGTGAGTCTTCGGAAAGGCTGTTTGTGTCCTCGCCTTGTTTTGTGTCTTGTGGCAGCATGGTTTAGGGCATGTGTATCATTGCCAACATGTCTGACCATTATAAGATTAAGAGAACTATAACAGGTTTGGCGTATAGTTTAGTCCTGGTTTAGTCTCAGTTTATTGTTAGTGTAGACCTGGTTTAGTCCTGGTTTAGTCCTTAGACCTGTAGTTACATGTGGTTTAGACCTGGTTTTGTCCTAGTCTATTCCTGGAGTAGTCATGCTTAACACAGATCCAGTATTTGTTGTGTTTTAGACTTAGCTTAGCCCTGGTTTAGTCTTAGTTTAGCTCTTGTTTAGACCTGGTTTACTTGTTCCTTTCTGTATTGCAATGCATCACAGTGGGAATGTTTGAGGGCATACACATTTGCTAACTGCCCATAGACAAGAGCTTAAAGTCAAATAGTCCAAACAGGTCTTTCAAGGTCGGCACCAAGTTAAATCCAAGGTCACTTTGGAGACTAAAAGCAATAAGTGCTTTATTGATAGAAAAAACAGAAGACAACAAGCGGACAGATGTGCAGCGGACTGATTAATAATAAAATAGATTTGTGAGAGCATGCAATGTTGAAGGGTGGGTGCGTGCCTGTTTGCATGTACAGTAGCTTGTACAGTCAATCATTGATTCTTGTAGTGGGACCTAAAAAAGCCATTAGAAATCCAGTAGTTAAAAAAAGAACAAAATGTGACAGGTTTGTGCTGGTGGCAGTTTCCAGTCACTCTCTCGCTCTCATTGAGTTCGTTTCAATCTAGTAAGTATCTATTTTTTAACTAGTCACATGTTGGTTATTGATATTTGAGCGTGGAGAAATGTAAGTTAGCAGTAGGCTGCACTGACTGTGCAAAGCAGTTGATATTTCATCCAGCTTCATAAAATCCATAAACAAAAGCTTTACATGCAAAATTGTAACGTTCCATTACCATAATCAAAAATCATCTGCTAGATAAAAATATGTTTACATTTGAACACTTATAAGTTACTTTAGGGTCACACTTTTTGTATGTTATGACAAAAAGTATTGGGATGTGTACTTTACATAAAGGGTCACTTGAAAATGTCACTAAATTTGAATATTAAGGCACAAAACCCTTTGATTTCACGACCCGTCCAGGTCCCCAACCTTACAATCCAGAAATAGTGGTTAAACATTTTAATATTTTTCTCCACCATTACAGCGGTTTAGTAACTTTTGTTTTTCAAATTCAAAATAAAACTGACTTCTTTTGTTTGAACAATAATCAGTACATGATAACTTGATATACTATCTCATCAGTATAATGTTTTATGACACACAACACAGCAGTTAATGTAAGTTCCCTTTTTCCATTCTCTCTTTATGAACAATGTGCCTTTTGTGCTGCGCCTACCATGCTATTATCTTTTTATGAAAATAAGCTCAAGGTATTGTCGTCATCTTTTATGTGCCTTTTATCATATTATATGTACCACCTCTTTTACCAACAAAACCTGTTGAGTGAGAAGATTTACATTTAAGGTGAAAGTTTAAACCTGGATTGCACCAAACATAATAATTATATGATACAATAATGATTTAACAGACAGTATTTGGGTAAGCTTTATTTATTGGTGTCCATTTATAGAAAAATGGAAAACTATGAATATGCTAATAAACCCGAAGGCCAAAAACAGTGTTAAGCTAGGACCAATGCAGAACTTAATTAGTGTAAATTTCTGTGAGATGGCTGACCACCATAATCATTTTTGCACATTTTGCAAATTTTGTTAGTATTAACCATACATTTCCAAGTGCTATAGTCTCAAACCGGTTTTTATATTTCAGGACTGATGAGATTTTCATTGATCACTTAGTAACATAGTCTTTATAGCTCTGTTCCTAAACCTTCTCGCACCACCCACCCCTCTCCCCCCAACCACCCCCATCTATCAACTAGTTGGCAATGGCATTGTTTTTAATCATCAGAACCTCAAAAATTATTATTATGGCTTCTGATGCGGCAATTAAAACTTCAGGTCAGAGGCACAACGAGCGGTGATCAGCAGCCGAGCCGAGAAGTTTTAATTAGACGATCACAACCATTAATGCACCAAAAAAAAAAAAAAAAGGTGTGCGCTGGGAAATTAACGGGAACGTCTTAATCAGGGTTAGCGACTCCGAAGAGGAGTCAAGTGAACAGAGAGCAAAAAACAAATCATTTCCGCACCACTGGGACAAAACTCAATTAAATATGCATGCGGAAAAAAAAATGGAAATTTCTTTCAGCAAAGGCGGCGTAGACTGTCGGAAAACGGTGGCAAAATCTCACGGCGGGGTCACAGACCTGCTTATTGTTATTCTTGTGTAATAAAAATGAGAGAGGGGCCAGATGCTGGGGGTCCCCGTGTCGTGCTGTGGTTGTCCATCAATGGCTTTTAAGCTTGACTTGTTTAGGGCTTGCACACACAGAGAAATAACAGCTTCCTTCAAAGATTTGGCCTCAAGAGTTGTGCTGAGGCAAAACAAAAAAACTGACTTATACAAAGTCAATTGTATTACATAAATCTGTTGTGAAATTCAATATTCACAACAAATTTGTTGTGAGAACAACTTTTAATACTTGTTTAGTTCTTTAACCTTTTGGAATACCAAGACTTATTATGGCTTCTGATGCAGAAAATATGTTACATTGTGTATATGTTTAACATAATTAGATCAAATTCACAAAATAAGCTAGCATTTTAAAAAGTGTTTTTTTAATGCTGCTATAAAAAAGAATCAAATCAATCATCAACATTCATAAAATTATGTATTCTAGTATGCAAATGATAATAATTTGTGGTGCATTCCACACTAATCAAAGAAGACTCCTGTTTCAGCAGATTATTTTCCATTGAGGTGTAAATGTATCCAAATAAAAACATGATAATTTTTTGGTTGCGTGTTTGTGACTTCTCTCAACTTCTCCCTGGAGAGTCTCAAAGTCACAGCGCTGACGATTAATCTGCCACAGGTTCACAAAGTTCTTCCACTTTTATTTTTTCTGAGACCTACAAGAAGAGCCTAGTTTACATATTGTAACATAATCCTGGGCTGAACACGCATCTCCCAGACCTGTTTGGCTTAATTAAGTGCAGATATTGCGGGGGGCTTGTCCCAGTGTCAGTCATGTCATCGAAACACAGCGGGGATCTCCCTTACAAAGCAGTACCAGAGTTTGATTAGGTTTAAACAGGTAATATCTAGATCTCCTAACACTCACTCTACACGACGGGGCGTCTTTAAGTTTTTATCCGTCTCTTTAACTTAAATCGTACACTGTAAAATTTGGCATTACATAAAAAAATCTATGAATGTAAATAAAAAACGATTTAGCTAATTGAATGTATAGAAAATGCCCCCTGAAGGAATGAGGGATTGGTTGTAGGTCAATGTGTGTCAGTGTCAGCCCTGCGACTAACTGGCCATTGTCCACAATGTACTTCACCAAAGGCAACACCTCAAAAGGAATATCTATTACACACTATAAAATTATGAAAAAATAACATAAGTTTTTCTACAATGTGCTACAAAATCTTACTTCAACACTGAACTTTGATTTGAAGTTTTTTATTTTTATGATGATTTGTTTACTCTCTTTTAGTAAGGTTACATTTTACAGTGCACCTCAGAAAAAAGTTCCAACCACACAACTCTTGACTTTGTTTTGATTGCAGTCTTTGCACGTTCACACCAATAATGCACTTCCAGCCGCGTTATTAGGATTTGAAATGCTACTTGATTGGGCGCGATATCTATCTGGCACCCAAACAGAGACTGCGTGCATCAAAAAAGCCTTTCTTTCTTTTCTGTGAGACCTTTGGGGCTAGTACTAATGCTGGAAGTTTGTTAGTGCAACATAGAGCCAGACTTGTCATCTCCCTTTGAGAAGAACCAGTGCTTAAAAATAGCTTTGAAGGTCATCGTTTTTGACCAAACATGAAAAAGAACTCGCTGTAGTCCAAACTTCACTTTTTCTCCAGGATTTTGGCCTTATACAGCCAATATATGGCAGTGGTTTGTGGGTCCTGCTCTGCTTCCTGTTAAAATGAATGTCAGAGTTAACATAAGCAGGGAGCAAACATTTGTTTTAGCTCATGTGTACAAATTCAGACCTGGCTCTTTTTTACTTCTTCAGCCTTCCAGATCACATTAAATAAAATACAACCAAAATGTACATCATCTAAATATATTATGACTTACATCAGTAAAAAGAGTCAAATACTCAAAACAGAATATTTGTTGTAGTAACTTAAACATTGTAAGTCAACAAACATTTAATTGTAGTAGATTATAATTGACATTAAACTAGTAACAGGTTTCTGTAGAGTAGAAGAAGTAGAGATATAGCAATAAACAAAGAAATAATCTCAAAGAACATTTTTGTGCCAGAGAAACAAAGCATTACAAACCTGAAGCTATATTATTAAAAGCAATTGTACTAAAATAAAGCATGTAGCAAAATGAAGCCTACATATAGCCAAAAATGTAGCAGTAGTCAAAGCCCTTACTGACCATCATTTAAACTTTAATGTTTTGAGTTATTACATTTAAATCAGTTGGCACAGTCCAATTTTATTTGAGTTGACTTAACTTTTCAGGTTTTACAGTGTGCCGTGTTTACCGAGGTGTATTCTTTCTTTGACAATTAGCACACAAGGCTAAAACAGAACCGTAAATAATGTCCAGTGCGTGTGACAGTGTTGTTTTTCCCCTTTCTGATATTCATTAATAAGGCAGAAGGATTGCTTATACCGGACTTACTGGAAAGGTGTTGGGGGTGAAAGTCAGTCCCACTGGACAAAGTTGTTCTTTCATGTAGGTCCCCGATGATTTTATCTCATTGTACGCTATCATGCACACAAATGACTTGAGGTAAACAGCTTAGCATTACCATAGCAACGCCTGGTGTAAGCAATGGCAAAAAAGCCGCTGCTGCTGCTACTTCTGTGGACAGAAACCCTTAGCATAAATAATAGTTTCGACAGCTTCCATAAACCGTTGAACCGTGGCTGTTTCTCTCCTTAGGGATAGCTTACAATATTTAATTTGTTTGAATAGACTTGCACCTTTAACAAGAGGAATAATACGGTTCAGATACTGGAAAAAACATACAATAGGATATATAAAGAAACTAAATGCACTATAGCTGCAAATAAAAAGTGAAATTTTAGAGCTAGTTTGTATGTTGTTTAGCCCAGGTTTTGAATGGTTTATCCCTGTAATAGTTTGTAGCCTTAGACCCTAGTTCTGTCCTTGTTTAGTCAATATTATAGCGATGGTTTGACTTAGTTTATATCTGATTTAGTCCTGGTTTCATCAACTTTTAAACCATAGAAAATTTCTTCTTATGAATAGGTCACAATATTATTTTCAATAGATTTGCAACTTTTTACAGTGTACAATGCCAAATCCAATTTAAAACCTTACTCTTAAAAGGGCCAAAAAGTGCTTGACAATTGTGGATACTGTGCAGTTCAGATATTGTTCGCTGCAGAAAGACCATACAATACATAAATAGTCGCTAATGGAAAGAAACAGCTCTGTTGGGGTCATTTCCTACAAGGAGCTTTGAGATCGCAACGCAAAGGAAATCGGTAGTTAAAGCATGAAATACCGTACGCAGTAAACAGAAAAAAATGACCTCCCTCACAACACCCAAATGACCTCAATCTTCCTTGCGAGAGTATTTGTGGAAAGAAAAAAAAAATACTTGAAAATTTATGTCTTCCACTTCCTAATAGTTTTACCAGCTGATTTTTTTTCTTTCCCCCAAAATTGCTGTCTTCTAAAAAGGTGACCCTTTCACCCCGGCCTGCAATTGTCTAACACTAAATTGTACAGTAATGTGTGGGTGAAATATGGCTCCCTCAAAAAGCCATAACTCCATTGTCATTGTTTCGGAAAGGAAGCTCAATGCATAAATACAGTAACTGAGAGTGTGTAGAGGGGAGTGCAGGGTACATTGTAAACTCCTTTTAAAATTGTATATTCTCTAACGATGCCACAGCTTTGCAAAAGAAAATGAAAACGGGTTTTATGTTGAGCCCAATACAATCTGCATAATGCCGGCAATGGCTCACACGTGATTGTAAAGTGCGTGGCTTTATGGTATGAGGGGAAATGAAGAGGCGAGTAGTCATTGTTGTAGAAACTGAATTGAGTCTTTCAGAGAGAAGTTCACATCAAACTTTTTTGTCCTGAAATAGTATTTATTTAACCACAGTTCACCAAGACTAAGATGAAACTGAGCAAACTAAAAAAATGTTATGGTTTTATTGCTGTTTTTGGACATACGCAGACATGGTAAGGTGAACTACAATGCTGTGACACCATAATGTTCCACTGTAATGAACTTCAAGGACATAATATGTCCTGAAAATGAAAAATAGTTGTGGTTTATTTGTATAATAAGCTCACATTGTAAGGTTTATCATCTTATGTGACACCACTCAGCTGCTCTACTTTTAAATATCAACTGATGCGGTGTTACTCATTATTATCTGCTCTTGGGTGTTTTTGAAGAACTTATTTACAACTCGATAATGATCTGGTCTCAGTTTTGAGTCAGGGAAAAGCCGCTGTATTTGAAGATGAACTTTGGTGGCGGAGGATATGAAGTGAAAGGTAACAGAGTGCAGTTTCTGCCCTAAAAAGGCAGCCCCTGAATGTGGAATGCCACAGGCAGCTGTTCCTGCCTCATCACAGGACATGTTATAAAGATAGCCCCTCTTGGGTTGAAATAATGCCACCCATTCCTGTCCCAAAGCACGCCCTATTGTTCACTGAGGGGCCACTCTGAGGGAAAACTGTGCGGGACAGGACTGCACTGTGTCTTCTTATGTAAAACATTTTTTTTTTTACATATTGTACCCAAGTTACCTTTATGAGAGAAAGGAGGGGACACGTTCAAATACATGTTTAAAGGCAAACCATTACAAAAATATCTGCACGTGTGACTTCTTACCTTTACTTCAAAAAGGATTAAGAAAGTTTCAAATGATGAACTCGCATAAACTAATTGGAAGCTTTACTTTGGCTTTGTATTTTCCTGAAGATGTAAAACATTCCCCCAGTGAATGACTGACTTTGTGACTAACTGGCTATTGTCTGTGGTATATCCCACCTAAGGGCTATAGTTGCTTGGCTAGCCTTTAGTCCTGCAACACATAACAAGAAGTGGAATGCTATTTAAAAATGCCAACTATACCCTGTGTATACTGTGTAACTTTGATTGTCTGATTTAGGTCAACTAGATTTTGAACTGGTCAAATTCTATAGTACACATTGCCTAGTCCTATTGCTGAGTATCTCTAGAAAGGCCTCAAAAAGCACTGAGCGTTTTGACAGTCGTGATACAGTGCAGCCGTCTTCTCAGCGACAGGAGCGTAGCCTCTTGAAGTGAGAGTGAAGCTAACATTTGACAGAGGCCCTATAGTGCTGTCATGTGAAGGATTATGTGGCTGTGTTTCTGCAGTAGGGGGTCTGATACGGATCTGTCTGAACTTACCGTGGCTTTTTACTGCTTGTTTTTCCACCAAGAGGACCACAGAGGTGTGACTTAGAGAGATATGTACAGTGTCTGTGTGTGTCCCTGCAGTCTGTGAAGGTTAATAATAGCAGCAGCTGCCATTGTACAAGTTCAGTTTTTTTATGTAAGGCCTTTATGTACATCACTATTTTAAGTCACTGTTTAAAGATGCACTACCTGATGTTTTTTAGTATAAGTACATTTTTGAGTATAAATAATTTAGTCGATAGTACAGAATGAAAATTTGATTTTGGTATCCCCTGTGGGCTGTATTGTTTGCACATAAAACTTTTTTTTTTCTGCATTGTCTCAGAAAATTAGGCTGTGCATCTTGAAGGTTCCTTGTCAACTTGAACTTATCGTTTTGTGTCCTTTTTTGTGTTACAGCTGAAAGAAGTTTATGCACTGAACCGACCTCAGGAAAACCCAAGATGGCCGCCAAAAGAAAAGGTGGCCTAAAACTCAATGCTATCTGTGCCAAGCTGAGCCGACAGGTGGTGTACGACAGCAGCTCCCAGAATGCCGAGGGAGACCAGAGCGTAGCAGAGAACAGTGAGCGTGGCAGTTCCCACTACGACGACAACGAGACCAACTTTCCCGAGAGCCTAAGTCTAAGTCAGAGCCTAGAGGAGGACCAGAAGAGGCGAGAGGCCATTGAAAAGTGGGTGAACGGTGAATACGGTGACGAGCACGCCCTCGCCGACTGTGAGGATGAGGAGGCCTCGCTCAAAATCAGTAATGATGAAGACAGCCCCCCTGAGGGCGTCTACATGGTACAACCCAAAGGCTGCAGCGATGACGAAGACAACGCAGAGGAGGCCGAGCCGCTCACAGGGTCTCATGATGGCAGTTACCATGACGACAAAGACACTGAAGACAAACCCTCGAAAGACAGCTCCTACATACAGACGAGTGAGGGCCAGAGCAGACCACCCTTCTCCGGCCCAGGTATGTCCCCTTCCTCTCATACCTGTCCCAAAAACACAAGCCCCAAACTACATTCAAAAGTTTCAATTACAAAAGCATACCAAGCCAAAAAAGGAAAATACAAATAATAATAGTAAGACATTATATTAATAATACAAATATTATTAAATCCAAATCCATTTTGTGAGAAGCTGCTTACAGAACAACAAACAAATAGACAAACCAATAAACGGGGAAACATTACCTCCTTGGCGGGGGTAATAGCACTATTCCAGGTATTTGCACAAAGCAGGTGTAATAGGTAGTGTAATAGGTACTTGACTAGAAAGCAGGTGACATATACTTAAGTGGCTCTATTATTGGAAAGAGCCTCCCTGCTGTTACATTATGAATAGCCAGTGACATTATTATCCAACACGCACAGGAGGTACACAGGAACTAAAATGTGTTCAGAGGACATTCTGTATTTATGTTAGATGACATATTTAAAGTTTAGATGATGTTTAGTCCTGATTATGTTCTGATTTAGGCCATGTTTAGTTTACTCTTTACATCTTTCTATCTCTGGATTAGACCTGGTTAAGCCCTGGTGTAATAATGCTTTGACTCTAAATAGCATTCAAAGAATCACTTTACAATTGATTACAATGTTTATTCACACCACCTTTATACAGTGATGGTTGGTGGTAAGCTACCTTTTTAACCACAGTTGACTGAGGGCAGATGTGGCAGCCAACACATTAATGACACTAAAACATTCTTCCATAGGCTGGGTAAGAGGTAAAATACCTTGCCCAAAGACACAACAGAACTGGTTAACTAACCTTTCACTATTACTTACTACTTGAACGCTTTTGTGAAAATCTTTGGCCTGACTACGCCCCTGTCTGTGTGTAGCTAAACCCTGTGTAGAAATTCATAAACCTATAGGCTTACAAAATAGGGCTGTTTATGCTCACTCTCCCAGCAGCTGTAGGTCCAGAGCACATGGCCAGTCCTGACTAAGCCTCATATTACACCCAGGATTACATATTGAGTCTTTGATTTTCTCTAAGCTTTACTAAACTTAGCCACCGCTTCAAGCTCCTCTGTTACATTGCTCTGTGTTGGCTATAGAAGACAATTTTAAGGATTTTAAAGTACTTTTTTGCCATTCCAAGATATTATCTGTCAAACATTAGGAACAGTTAAAATTTAGGTCTGTAAAATATTAACAAACAAATGGATGAGCATTTACATTTTTATCATTTTTATCACAATGCTTTGTACACCATAATTCTAAACGTACTTACCAAAGACTAAACTAAGTCTACATTTAAGATTAACAGTGGATTAAGTTAAGATTTTTTTTCACATAATTGTATCTGATTTGGGGTCCTCATACTTAACGGTCATAACAATATAATACAGATTTTGCGGTGTTTTTTATATTCGCCCTAGTTTTATTGTATCTCCATTAAGATTATTCTTATCACATTTTTATTAAAATTTTGAATACTTTGTACTGTTGTAAATGATCCACCTTAACTCCTTATTTAATAGTGACATGCGTTTTTCCATCAGTATAATTTATCCATTATCAAACAGATAGGTCCAAAGTCTAAAGTGGAATTTATTTACAGCACAAACAATCTTTAAGACACAAACTTATATGACCCTTGAAACTAGATGCTCTCTCAGTAAAAACAACTTTGGCCTTTGTATAGATGGCAATAAAAGATAAACATAAAAAGCCTTAAAAAGAACATGTACAAAAATAACTTGTCGGACACAAAAGACGAGAAAGGTACAGATGAATTTGAATGTGTGAGAGTTAGGGAGAGCAGGTTGTTACAGTACCAAAACAGGTTTTGTTTTGCACCGGCAGTTTAACAGTTTTGGTGTCTTTCATCTAACTTTACAGACATGTACATACACACTTTTTTGACTTCATATCTTTGTGTTTTGTGGTAGCGCTCTGGCCACACGTTGAATTGAGGGCAGGGGCTTCTCAGAAAGTGAAGAAGCAAGTTTCATTTCACTTTAATGCAGACTACTTTGTGGGTTTAATTAGTAGTTTTGAGTTTATTACTTGCTATGTGTTATCTTTGTTAAACAAACTTGATATGCAATAACTGTAAGAACTGTAAGGTTTTGCAGTGTTTTAGTATGCTTTTTGATATTACCATTATGTAAATTTATTAATGTAAACTGAATACAAAATAAAATAAATAAATAAAATTAGATGTAAAAAACAAAATTTGCAGGGCTACGCCAGGACCAAAGCAGGAGAGAATTATGCACCAAATTATAGCTAAATCAGGTCCACATAAATACTAAACTAGCAAACAAATGACATGTAGGACTAAAGCAGGATTAAACTAGCACTATATTGGAAACTGAATCTAGAGCTAACCCTAACTTTTAAAAGATATTTTAAAGTTGTAGTTTTTGTTATATAAAAACCATAAGATTACTGCTTCTGCACTCACTGCATTTGCAAAATTACAATAACACTAAATAATGTGTATGTATTGTGTAGCCCTTGTTGCGTTTGTAACTTACATTACTAATCTGAATGTATGTAGACCGCAAAGAGACTGTGTTCACCAGGCTTGTTTTTTTTAAGATGCTCTTTGTTGATTGTAACTAGGGCATCTATATTGCCAACGTTTCGGCACCACTCACAATTAAAACATTTTTTTCCTCTCCCTCTTTCCCTTTCCTCTCGCCGCTGTCTTTCAAAGGGCTGATGCCGAGTGCACATAATTATGCATATAAACATAGTGGCTTAATTATCTCTCACAACATCAGTGACAATGTAATTAACAAACATCGCAAGATCAATGAGAGAAACTGCGACCTCCAAAACATTTAACTCCTCACAACGGAGGGGTGCTGGATTTCCTATCAAACCTCGCAATACTTTTCCTAGATAATTTAGATGCCGCATTAGAAGGCCCTCTCATAAGCCAGTCATCGGGAAGAAAAAACAATGAATAAAAAGCAAAGACGGCGTTGATGGTGATGGATCAAACAGGCTTGACCATGATGACTTCCATTTGCAATATTCTGGGTTCACTGTTTAAAGGTTATTGCTCATTTTGCGCCCATTTCAAAGCGCCCCCTCTATTTACCGCCCGTTAATTAACTAAGCAAACAGGCTGAAAGTTTCGACACAGTACTTTAGCGTTTGTCACATTAGCCCAAACCCGTGCACATAATGTCATTTATTCAAAGCAGCTCTTCATTATTAGGAGGATACCAGCACAAGCCATTTAAACAAACATGCTTATACTAATTTGCCAACATAAATGCAAATGGGTTTTTAAAAATGTGGTTATAGTGGCGTGAAAAGTTAATATTTTGGCCTTTACTCTATACAAGTATCATTGTTTTTATTAA
>JAVQKG010268237.1:0-11194 GCA_036025885.1 Hypseleotris bucephala
GCTTGATCGGTTACAACGCTCATGTGTAAATATTTTATGTATGGGTTTGAATAATTTGTACAAAACGCTTGGCATCTCAGTTCCTGGCTTTATTTTGAATTGTACAAAAAAAAATAAAGAATTGAAATGGTCTAAAAAACATCCTGCCAAAAAGAAAAGGGTACAAAATACTACCCTAAAAAAAAAGAAAAAAAGACACACAGATTGGCAGTGAGATGAAAAAAAAGAAAAAAAGACCATTTCAAAAAAACAAAAAACTTCATCTTCCCATAAAGAGCTAACTTCTAACAAACTTCTCATTGCACCTACATGCACACTTTGGGTAAGGTAACTTTACATAATTGTACGGTAGGAACATTTGTAAGTACTTTATTTCTATATTTAACTTCTGTATAATTATTGTCCATTCATGCCTCTCAAATGTTTTTTTTTTCTTTGCTTTACAGAGACCTGAGCAAAACCTGGCTTCAAGAGACCTCTATCTACACCCTTGACTGTTGCTCTGTGGATTAAGGAGTCACATATTTCAACAATAAACTCGTTATTTTTTAAATGTGTAAACATGTTAATCTCTCTGTAATATTAAATACATTAGCACATTCTGTTTGGCTCCATTGTCTTTTACTAAACTCTTCTGAAGGGCCACTACAGCTCCCACAATCGTTCACTATTAAAAAAAAGACTGGACGAATAACCCAATCATTTCCCAGCAGTTCAAGGTTCCCCGGCCTCCCACAGTTTCTGTCAGACTCACAGAGATAATTGTGAGAAATCCTATTGTGCCCACGTTGAGTAGTAGACCGTGAACTGTTTATCACATAAGGCTTTTCCCCAGTGCACCTTCTCTGTTCCAGGCTAGGTACGTGTAAATGCCCCCTTCTGCCACCTCATTTACCTACTGTAGTGCGTCAGGACTAAGAAAGCAAAATAATGAATTGATCACATCAGACAATCAAATCATGTTAAAATCAATCCTTTTATGTTGCATTTGTGCTGTTAAAAAAGCTCCACGTTGTCCAGGGGACAGTGGGATATATAGTATTTCTTTGTGTTGTGGTCATCACAGGGGTCTGTGTGACCTCCCCTTGTGCTCCAGTACCACTAGGATGCTTTTATCTTAGTGTGAGGCTATAAAGTAGCAGCTAACAAGTTTATAACATCTGTGTCAGAGCTTAACTTTCTGATTTGTGTCAAAGAGACAAATGACACAATGCTGGACTTAGTTTTGATCATGTTTGAACTCCATTGAGGATTCAAGATATGGAAGGAAAAAATAAAAACCCAATATGTTTTCCTCAAATTTAGTTTATTGAAAATTGATAGGCATATTTGAATGTGTTAATTATAATTGACACCCTTGGGTTTCAAAAAGTCGGTCATATAGATGGATATGTTAAACTCTAATTCCCCAATAATGTATTTATTCATATTCATGTGACTATTAGGACTGCTTATGATACAAAGCCACTGCTTCAAGCTAATTAGTGCCAATGAATTAATTGTGTAAAACAATGCATACAAAATTAATCATAATGCTGCCAATACATAATACTGTGGTAGTTGCTTACTTATTGAAACCTATAGTCTAGTTTTTTGGTGTGACATTAGGGTTGACCCCTCCCACACTGCTCTTTGCTTCACATGCCTGTGTCCCGTTGGTACAATGCCGATTCTGCATAAAAGCCATTAATATTTAATGTGATTATGGGCCTCCATAAGCAAATTTCAGTCCCTTGCAAGTTGAGCTAAAGCATGATTAATTTAGTATTTATGCCCCAACAACCCTTTAAACAACACAAGGCCCCCAGCCACAAAGAAAGACCCACAGTTTCAAACATAACTAGCAGCCTCTAAATCATAATCAGTGTACTCATTCCGCATCATTCGAGTTTGGGGACACATTTATTTCTGTTTTATAGTCGGTGGAAGAATTAAGAAGAAGAGGCCTTCACTTAGATTCCTCTGCCTACTTACTGTCTACTTAAAGGACACCTTGGACCAAGCCCTTTAATGGGCATTGTTGCTAGTAGAGCAGTGTTTCTCAGCAGTTAAAAGTTATACATAAATCTTTCTTTTGCTGGCAAACAATCTACATACAAACTGTGCTCTATTATCTTATTTTCTCATACTGTGAGTGGATTTAAATACTGTTAGAGGTAATAATATAAGAAATAATTTAGTCTTGAAATTCCACACAATATTATTTGTTATAATTATTCCAATGGGAGACTAAGCAGGATGTTACGAGGGCATTCTAGAGAAAAACACTACAGTTTAATACATTTTAAATCTCCCTTCAGAGAATTATAGATTTGCAACTTCTGTCCAATTTCTCTGACATTTTTTGAGACCAAATCCTCAGCCATTTGCCATTAACATTTAGTAATAGCTTGGTGCTACATCCACACCCAATGATTCCTTTAACATACAATCACTCATATTTAGTGGCATTTTTGCTAGAGCCATCTACATCTAGGGAGTTATTTTTGAAATCTCATTATTTTGAACAAGTCTGTCTGATTGTTCTTCCCTTGACCTAAGTTAAAGACAAGGCAATTGACCAATCAGGGTGCTCCTGTCCCGTGGAAGCATGTGACTGGTTTAAAAGAAACTTACCCTGGCTTTAAAACAGAAATCCTTATAATACAGCTCACAGAGGGTCTCTAGGTCTAATTTTTTGCCAGATGACAGTACTATTGACTGAGTCATTACTTTTGCTCAAATACAAAGGAAAAATATCTGAAAGTGATCTTTATAACTTGTACATGCTGATATTGTGCATGTCTGAATCTTAGCTATTAGTGCTAACAAGCAATGAAGCTGTACCTAATAAAGTGGCCTGTGCATTTTCACAACTTTAAGTGTAGCCTATGTTGTGAAGTAAAAGATTGACAGAGACTAAGTCCGAGTATGAGCTGCCCCAACCAGTAGCCTAACATGTAAACCCTTATAACTAGATGGGTCCACAGTGAAGTCTTATCAGCTCCCCTCAGAGCAGTGTGTTATTGTTAAACGTCATTCAGAATTAAATTAGCCGCAGCGCTAACATGATCCCAGTACAGTTCAACTTCATTAAACATAATCTGTGGCTGGCCATCTCTCTGCTCGCCCAGGGCCTGTACATGTCCTGCTCTGCCTCCATTGATCGCTCCACTGATTTGCTGCATGTAATCCAATGTTCTGTGACGGCTCGTAACTGAGGTTAAAGATGGCAATTTAATTATGTGTCAAAGGTCACATTAAGAGCTGACCTATGACCTCTCCTAGATTAGTGACAGTCTTGTGTTATCGTTTCAACCGGAGAATATACACAATGAAGGCACTGTAAAGGTAGTGAAAAGGTCAAATTCATTGCTCTTGTTCTAGCTGTGGATTAATATTATCATATGGATTTATAGATGAAAACGGCAAAAATAGTACCATTGATACCATACCAATACTGAAGGTAATGTGTTGGTCATCTTAGGTTGGACCTTTACTTATGCATCAAGTTTGTTTACATGTGATGACCGAGACATTATATGTACTTTTTAACACGGGGGAAGCAATTGTCTATGCCAATGTATGTATTAAGTTACAGAAAATAAATCTGCATTATTTGCAAGAATTTTTGTAATTGTGTCTACCTGTTATTTCTGTTAGTGAGGGTCTACTTGGGCTAAAGGCAGGGTACAACTTGAATGATTTCGAACACTAGTTCACCTGTTAGTAAATTGAATAATAAGAAGAGAATATTTCCATTTTATTGTAATTATATATTGTATTTTATCAAATCAATCTTCTGACTGTGACTGTGAAGTGTGAATCTGCAAAGGAGTCCAAAGTCATTTTGTTGTCACTAGGCCCTCGGGGTGCAAACACTAGCTAACATTTCTACAGCCAGCCACATATATGCAAATGATGGGACAATTGTGGATATACAAATATGTACCGAGCGTCCAGCACTTAATGGCCTCCCTCCCTCTGGCTGGCTCAATGGCTCATTTAGATATCTGCTTGCTTTATTATGTGAATAAGTCACGGCTGGCTTGTTACGAGCCTCTAGGTCCCTGTTTCTGCTGTGTAGAGGAGATGGGTGGTGCTCAATTAGGCGCTGTGGCTGGCAGAGTTAACCCTTTGTGCCATATAAGCTGTTTCTTCATCCAGATGGGGCTGGTACAGTATGTGGTGGGTTTGAGGCAGGGATCAAAAGATCAATCCTAACACAATACCAAGCTGACCTCTCAGATGTAATAAAGGCGCCATCTTTCACCCATGGGAGCCATTGGGAGCCTCCTACCCCATGAACAAACCTAGTATCTTTAAATTAGCTGACTTGCTTGCCCTGCAGGTAATTGCATTAGTTTATCAATGTTGAACACAATTTATTAGTTAGTGAGGCAGCAGTGGGATCCTGGTGTTAATGTGCTCTGTGAGGAGGAGACCAGAAAGGTGTTTGTGTGTTTATGTGAGTGTCTGAAAGAAGAGAAAAGTAAACACAATGACACGGTAAGAACAATCACATCTTTATTACAAATGTATGCTTTTATTAATAGAACCTTTACCATTGAAATAATTATTCTCAAAAATGTGTATACAAAGCCAATAGAGAAAGCTATACAAAAACTGTAAAATGCAACTAAAAAGCACAAATGCAAATATCCACCAATCTTTAAACTACATGTTTTATATAATCAGTTGTTATCATTTTAAATTAATTTGTTTACAATTTCATGAAAAAAATAATGTGTTTTTCAACTTGATGGGACCAACATGGCAATAGCAGGGAAACTATTCTGCATCCAAATAGATTAACTGTCAACTTTTCAGTAAAATGTTCCGCCTTTAAAAAAAAGCTTTGTAGTACAGTATTAACCATTCTGAATCACAATAACATACTATACACACTTGAGTACTTAAATGTTTATATGTAAGATGAGACTAGACTATAAAATTGTATCAAGTCTGCATTATAACCCCATATTTCACTGTACTTGGCAATGTATTGATCTTTCTAGTGTCTCCTATATGTTGGTGACCTTGTTGCTTCCCTGAGGTTCCCACTACATTCATGTCCTCCTTCCTTTGTGCACCTCTCTATCTCTCTCTATACTTGACACTAACGCTCATCTCTCCTCTTTGAAAACTTCCTTGGACATCAGAGTTATAAGCCTTAATGGGCGCTTAAATCAGATTGTCTTTCATTACGTTAAAAACAATATTCTCTCTCCGTGTTCGCTGACTGTGGCCAGAGGCTGCAGCGGGCCGGCGTACATCTGTATGCATTATGGATCTGTCAGAGGTAATAAACACAGACAGCTCTTATTTCGGCTTCCTGCTATCATTATTCCTCGGCCCTCAGATGGATTATGGCCTTGTGTGCAACATGTAGATGAGTGGTGCTGCTCTGATTGCCTTATGGCCATCAAGCTTTGCATATTTACAGCCAATGAATCACAGAAAGCCAAGGCATTTCTCAATAGTCTTTCTCCTCAGTCCAGTCTTCTCACTTATTTGGTTTCTTATTATGACTTGTTCTTGTGTCCCTTTGGACACCCCCTTGAGCGTAAAGCCATGGACAGAATGCGCTGTGCTGTTGAGCTGCCGGTAAGGTACTTGTTGGCGCTAACATTTTTGTATTGTCTAAGACGCCTGTTTATAGTTGCCTGTCTGTCCTCGTACCTGTCTCCCAGTGGCGTGGCGTGGGGTGTCGGCGTGTCCGCGTCAAGCGCTCTAGCCTAGTGGACGGGCTAGGGAGGTCTCTCATCCACACGCAAGGTATGTTGGTACTGTTGTTCTCGGGACTTGCTTGAAAGTTTTGATGTGGTAATTAAAACGCATTTTATGTTTTGTAGGGGTCACCCATGACACGGTAAGAACAATCACATCTTTATTACAAATGTATGCTTTTATTAATAGAACCTTACCATTGAAATAATTATTCTCAAAAATGTGTATACAAACCCAACAGAGAAAGCTATACAAAAACTGTAAAATGCAACTAAAAAGCAGAAATGCAAATATCCACCAATCTTAAAACTACATGTTTTATAATATCTTCTCCATATTGTGCCTATTATGCCAGTTCTGTGAGTCTGCAGTTCAATGGACCAGTGACTTGACTCTGATTTAGTTCAAGACTAACGTTGAGCGCCCTCTTGTGACTGCAACCCAATGGTTTATTATTACCGACGCCAGAGGCGAAAGGTTATGTGATCGTCTCCATTGGTTTGCATGTTTGCGTGCGTGTTTGTTAGCAGGATTACGCAAGAACTACAGCACGGACTTGGATGAAACTTTCAGGGAAGGTCGGCACTAGTTTGAGAAAGAAGTGATTAAAATTGGGTACATCTGCGATGAATATTAATCAAGTAATTAATTAATTAAGCTTTAACCTGAGAATGCAATAACTCCAAAAGTTTTTGACAGATCTTTTTCAAGCTTTCTGGACAGTTACATATGATGAAGACGCTGAACTAGATCAAGTTTGGTACTTCTGCGATGAACAATAATTGAATAATTAACAAATTAATGATTTTGAGCATTTTATTGGAGCCATTAATCCTAGTGAACATTAACCAAATCTCATAAAGTTTGGCACAGTGATCCGGGCTAGGGTCTATTTAATGAACATATGAAAATGATCACGGTGGAATAAAGAATGCCTCAATAGCGCTACAATGTTTTGGACCCCTATGGGACTCTGGATACACGTACTTTGTTGGAGAGCTATGAAACTTAGTACAGTGATTCTCCACATCATTCTGAACATAAAATATTGTAAAGTATTTTTGACTCATTGAAATTTATAATTTTAATTGTGATAGACAACCACAAATAAATTAAATTATTATAATCCTTCTCTGTCTCAGTAGTTTTTTTTTTAATTTTTTTTATTTGACCTTTATTTAACCAGGAAAGAATCTCTTTTCAGGGGAGTCCTGGCCCCAATGGGGAAACTATTGTACATGTTTTTAGTGGTAGGGGAAACCGGAGTGCCCGGAGGAAACCTACGCAGACACGGGGAGAACATGCAAACTCCACACAGAAGAACCTGGGACCCTCTTGCTGTGAGGCAAGAGTGCTAACCACTGCACCACCGTGCCGCTGCTGTAGTAATTCTAATCTGTGTGTCCTTCATGTGAAGCATTAGGGTTCCTGGTCCAAATCAGGTGATGGTGTTGGCTCTTATTTTGACATTAGTTTCTGTTTTAGTTTATTTAGTTTATCTCCACTCGCCACACAAATTTTATTACTACCTGGTCTCTGGTTTCTGCATGATTTTCAGTTCCCCTCTGTTTGCTGTATTACAATATAAACAAATTACTTATAAAAAGACAGAAAAGGCACAAAAAACTACACTTAGATCACACACATGCTGTCATTTGAAATATATTGAAGCCAAATCGTCACTGGTGCCTTTTAGATTTTTATCCTTTATCCGGTCTTCTATTTTTGGCTTGGTCAAATTTAAACAGCTTATTACTTAAAGAGAAAACTGGGAACACCATATCTGACAGGGAGACTAATATAGCCACCACACCGGGACTTCCACAGCAGCCCTTCCATTCCCTAAGCCTTGATCCTGCTCTATGCATTCCCAGCTGCTTAATTAACTATGTATTATTAATACAGCTATATCCACGTCCATTATTTCCCCCATTCACATGACTGCTACATAAAGCGTAAACTGTTTCGTTGTAATTCCCTTGTAATGTCCCTGTTCTAATCAGTGTTTCTGCTGCAGCCTCAGTGATCACAGGCTTTTTTACAGTAACTTACCGTTTGATGTGTGGCGCGCATACCACCGAGCCTGTAATTAGGTCTGTTTTACAAGTCAAATGTACACAGCGGCAATCTGAAAAATACGAGATAATAAAAAGAATTGTCACATTGAGCTGCTTGTCTTAAACCCCAGGGAGAGATACATACAACAAGCTCATTGTCCTCATCATGCAGTTGCCCTGACCCAAGATTTCAGGTGACATTTTATGCAATTTATTTAAACTTGATATGGACAGTGGACAAAAGGTACAGGGCTACTAAAAGGTCAACCAGAACAGATTCCGATGTAGCATGCAACAGATTAAATCACAAATATTATGGTACACTAGTGTTGTTAAAGAATCAATTTAAAGAACCCAATTGTATATTTTCTTTGCATTTTTGTTTTTAATGTCTTCTTTTAGGAAAACTCCAGATAACAGCTATAAGGGATTAACAGCGTCCTACAATGATCGTAAGTATTAAAATGTACCTTGATTTCATTCTCAGTTGCATTTATTATATGTTCAATGTATGTTAAAAAATGTGCCAGATTTCATTCACTTTTTCCAGCTATGGGGTGCATGTGGCGCCTATTCCAGCAACTATGGCCCTTGGATGTGGTAAACTTTACCTAAATATTGCCCAGTTAGTTTCAGGTTATGACAAACAGAAAGGGTTTAGCTTCTTATAATGTACATTTTTATGTTGTAAATTGTAGCAAACATTAATAAAGTCAACTCATAATGTCCTCTTTCAAAGACTTTTCTCTCTCTTCTTACCATGGCGTCTAATGAAATGGTGTTGATGTTTTACCATTTGTCAGTGGCACAGCACTTGGTCCACCATTATCGATTAGAGGGGGCCAATTGGCTGGGAGGGTGCTGTAAACTGGGCATTTTAAAGCAGACATCCTTCACTGTCAGGCCATAGAAGCAGAATGAGATTGTAAGAGCCAAAATGAGTGTAGTGACAATAAATAAGGTCATATACTTTAGTCCAGACGCAGACATTGTCGATTGGAGTGGCGTCGCTGATTAGCCATGATGTGATTGGCTGGGAAAGTGATGTCAAGGAAAGGTTGGAGTTCTGCAAGAGGCACCAAGGTTACTAAAAAAAGAGTGTGTCGTAAAACAGTGTTTAAATATTTTAATTTCATTTTGTCAAAGGGCCCCTCCCTGGCACTCCATTACCGTGACAACCATCCTTCATCAGCTGAACCAGTGCATTATTCATTGGCACTAATTATTTTCACATAACGTCTGCCCAGATATATTTAACCTCCACATTACACCCGGGATAATGGCCTTGTAAAATTGAATTGCGAGAAAGAAGTGGAGTTGGAGAGCTCATTTAAAGAATATGGAAGAGGCAGAAAAGGAGTGAGGGAGGGGGCGAGGCTTTTTGAAGCAGCTGTAGAGGGAGGGGGCTGACAGGAAGAGTGTTAAGCACTTTGGGACATGGAGCCCCACAAGTGACGGGACATTTGTTCACGTCTCATTTACATGCCAAAGGAAGAGCCTGGTGCGGGTGGGTAAGAGAGGTACCTACTGCCCTGAGTTCAAGGTGCCTCCAGCCTCATGACCCCCACCAAACCAAAGAGAACCTCTATTCTATGACCAAAACTTTTTTGAATTAAAACGTCTGCTTGTATCTTGTTTGCAGTGCTGCTGTCTATTGATGTTACTGTAAGTGAATGAAAAAAGGGTTTGCAAACAAAATATCTTAAATCTGTTATTCAACCTCAAATCATAAGGCACTACTCTAAATAATGATTACACATTTTAAAGATTAACTTACCAAAACATCAAACAGGGTATATATGCCAATGCACCAGGATGCAAGTAGGTTTAATTTAGCTTCCTGCAGTTTATTAAAATATTGATTCACACTAGGTCTAAACATTGTATTTTTTTCTAGTAACTGTAAAGTGAATGGTTGTGCCCTGTGTTTTCTGACTAATGTTGTGAGCACATTGACTGCAGTAGACTGGCGGCAGTGTAACTGCATTTCTTTATATGCTCAATGCTTGGTAATTGTAGTACATTTCAACTGGGAAAAATATTATTCTCAAATAGTCTTTGGTGTAAGGCCCAGAAGGCAGCACTCTCTGTATGTGTAAAGTATCTGTCTCCCTGACATTTATATTTGCCTTTTAAAGATGGCATTTTTCAAAACCGCCATTTCTTTATATGATTTCTACAGGCAACAAAGTGGTTCTCTCACATTTCAGTGTTCACAGTGTTTAAGTGTGCAATTTATCCAACAAAATCATACACCATTATTATGTCTATATACTGTATTTTATTTTAAGAGCTGTGTTTCCATTGTTGTAATAAAAAAATCTTGCCCAATTCAGCTGCAAGGGATCACAAGCCCTGATATACTATTTATGACAGTCCCAAGCCTGGCAAAATTTGTAAGTCAGGGTCAAAGAGGGTATTTGTCATAAAAAGTAGTACAAATAAATATGTAAATCACTGCATACTAAGAAGAAAATGAAAAAGTACCGTACATTGACCAATGCTGGATAATTTTTTTTTATCCATGGCTCTGGGGAGGTGACAGGGCTCATCTGGAGACAAAAACATAAAGTGGACATTTATCACTTTTTGTCATATGATTATTTGTGGCACACACATGCATTATGGACAGTCCTGATGGGTTTTAATGGCAGCTGATAGTGTGAGGTGTCTCTGTGGAGATGGATGGTGCTCTGAGTGCTCACTTATGGAGGAGACATGCTCATCTTTGAATCACTGGAGGTTTCCAATTACAGCTCTCTATTGCCCAGCTATGGACCTTTATCCATTCTGCAAATGAGCATGCTGTCCCTAAATAATTTCCTCAACAAAGATGGTGCTGTGCATTATGAAATATTCAGGACTCAATTTTCCAACTCTATCAGGCTTCGGAAAGATCCATAATTATGAGATAATCCACAATGTAATTCATTTTTGGGCATGCTGGGAATTTGAGTTGTCTTCTACTCAGCAAAATGTTTAATATGTCTGCGAAATTGGATAAAACCAGATTTGTGGCATTTTCCATTTGCAGTTGGTCTAAGAGGATTATGTATGACAATGCACTTCACAATGTTTGCCGGGTCACTGGAAATGCCATTCCAATATAATGCAGAAAAAACACAAACTAGGGACCATTTTCACATTGTGAGAACAAATAGTTTGTGGAGAACGATCAACTGCCAAAGCACACAAAACTCTCAAAACTGGCTTTAATATTGTTTGAACAATAGGTTTACAATAGGTTTTAAAATTAAACCTTAATCTGGACTTTGTAGCTATAGTCCATCTGTAGGAAAACATTGGCCCATAAATGAGTGTATTACCCAGACAAGTATGATAAAAGTGAATTGTGCGCCATATAGACAGTGCTTCACATTACATTTGTACTTTTATAGTTGTACGACTTTGTAATGTACACTACAATT